>JACM01008932.1:0-19616 GCA_000787095.1 Periophthalmodon schlosseri | reverse complement strand
AGTATTATATTGTATTTCCAGGGCTCCTAAAGATGAAGTTACTCTTCTTGACGAACCTGTAGTCAAGGCTATTGCAAAAAAGCACAACAAGACTTCAGCCCAGGTAAGAAAGATGACAAATAGATCACCAAATGTGTTTTTATTAATATACAATAATGTAAACCTGCAATTTCACTGAAAAATGTCGACAGCCCAAGGCAAGACAATATTGTGTATGACAAGAATGTACGGTACATTGTATTCTTCAGCGATTAAAGGCAAATACATGTGATAACTGTTACGTCAAACTAATGGGAGTAATATTAGTGATGGTAATTACTGTAGGCTATGCAAACAGCTTTTTATAATTCATCTATTTGACAAGTATTTCCTTTGTCCTATTTTACACAAAATTGACTCTTTTGAGCTTTAAGCCATGTTATAATGTTGTTATTGCCTCAAAATCATATCTGGAGTTGTGTTTTGTTTCATTCACACATTTTTGAGTAACCCTTTATTATTAGTCTGTCTATACCTCCAAAGCTCAAAATGCTCTGTTCCACCTTGTGATTTCATGAAGCGGTAGTTTTCAAATTAACAACTACTTTTGAACTTTTGTTCACAAGAGATTGGCAATTTCATGGCTGAAATTATCCAAATGATTGTAGTAAAGGTGTATGGAGTTTAAAAACACAGTGGAGCACTTCCTGTATTACTTCCTGTATTACCACATGACATCACAAGGAGGAGTGTTTTCTGTTCGAATGAAGAACTCAGCCTAAATATGCAGGGTTGTGTGTTAAGCATGTGTGGATGAAACAAAACACAACTCCAAACTCCAGGTATGTTTTTAATGAAGAGACAACATTATAATATAGATCAGAAAATAGTGTGATCACAAATGTCTGTAAACACAGTGGGGTGTTTGGTCACATGCACCATTTTGAAACAGGTAAAACGTAAATATCACATTTAAATGAATGTATATTTCCTATAGGTTCTACTAAGATTTCACATTGAGAGGAATGTGATTGTAATTCCCAAGTCCAGTACACCGAGTCGGATAAAGGAGAATATTCAGGTATGTAAATAAATCGTAAATGGTCACATTTTTATATTTTTTCCACCTTCAAGGCACTCAAAGCGCTTCACATCAAGCAACCACTCACCCATTCACACACACATTCATACACCAGTGTACACAGACACTGAGGACGAGGTAGGTTAAGTGTCTTGCCCAAGGACACAATGACAGCATTCATCTGTGGGAGCTGGAATCGCACCACCAGCCTGTGGGTCAGTGGATCTGACTGCTCAACTAATGATGTTAAGTGACAAAAGTTCTAAAATGAAATACCTCTACCTATGTCATCAACAACGAAAATTCCATCCAAAATGCAGATAATTTATGACCTAGGAAGGCATTTTTCTGTCAGTTTAAACCTGCATGTATCAGAATGTTGTCATTAGTCTAATCATCAGTATTTACAATTTAGACAAGATGTGGCCCTTGTTAATATAATAGTTGCTAGGTAACAGTTATGGAATTACCTCTACATATGTCATATCTGCTGCCCTTGTCCAATCAGAAAGTAAAATTATAAACTTCACCAAAATGAAAAAGTTAACTCTTAAATAGAATCATGTGAACTGTTTTAGTGAAATGAGTGAATAAAATGATGAAATCTAATCTGTCATATGCACTTCCACTTAATTTGGCTTTCCATGTTCCCCTATTAGATCTTTGACTTCAAGTTGAGCGACGAGGACATGAAGAGTCTGCTGAGCCTGAACAAGAACTGGAGAGGGTTTCCAATGCAGTTGTGAGTAAAGTTTGCTGGGTTCAGATGACATCACAACATAGGCCACTGGAATTTAATACAGATGAATAGAATTAATCAGGTTAAATATTTGTGAATTTACCTGTACTTTGATTACACCCTATTGATTCCCTATTGATTACACGGTACTTTGCCATAAGTACAGTGTAATCAATAGGGAAATCTTGTTCTTACCCCCCATCTGAGAGTCTAGAATTTGAAAATCACCCCTTGTTGGACAGTTCATGGATAGGAAGTAACAATAATTAAATTCAACTTATGTATTAAGACAATGCACAGTATTGTTTCATTAAGACATTATGCTTTTTAGGGGTATTTATTTTTAAACTATAACAGACATAAGTCATTACTGTTCATTGAAAATTGCAATATCGTTCTAAAATAGCTTAGGAATAATTTCTGGGTTTCAGATGACATCATAACATTCTATAGGCCAATACTATTTAATACAGATGGGGCCAGATAAAATCAGTATTGTTAAAATACAGATATATTTTGGAAAACAGCGAGTTCTTGAGTCTAGTCACTGATAGAAATCATAAGGTTCAACATTTGTGAATTTACCTTTGAGATATTTAATGGCAAAGTACAAGCTAATGAATACAAAAGAATGATCCCATCTGGGAGTATGACATAATCACATTCAATCTGAAAACCACCAACAGAAACAGGTGCTTTGACCTGTTCAAAACTGCAGAACGAAGCAAGCAACAGATTTTCTTGTTTCTTTTTACTTTGTAGCCCTATACCTGTATCACCTGGAGTTTTCATATAGTCATAACTAAGGAATGTGGGCGGGGATAGGGGTTAGGTGAAAACATATGTTTTCTGAGCACTCAAATGCAGGACAATACAGGGTTACTCAAACATGCACGAACCAACCCAAATGCAACTTTGAGTTCAGTAATAATGAAAGAAAAGGTCATCCAAGTTTTTACGTAATACGCCCCTGTAAACACACAACAGTGTTTTAAAGCATCCAGGCTACAGCAAACACACAAATGAATGAAGGTCATGACCCCTGCATATTTTTCTCTTCACAGTGCCTCAAAGCACAAAGACTTCCCCTACAGTGCAGAATACTGATCATCACATCATGTCTAACTCTCTCATCATAAAGCTTGTTAGTCTTCTTTTCATTTTCATATCTTTAATATGATGGAAGTTAATTCTTTTATTTTTTGCACTTTTTTTGCAATTTCAATTAAAAGTGGTTAAATGTCGGATTAAGGAAGAGAGCATAAAATGGAAAACATATACCTATTCTTTTGAGTTTTTCCTTGTCGAGAAGGAGGGTCTAAGGACTGGGAATTTCTGGGATATTTATCGATTTGCTTGTTTTCTAATGCATGCTGGTTAATCGTATCTGTTAATGACTAATGTCTGTGTCACTGTTGATTTTCTAACTTTCTTGGTTAAATCAATGATCTTGTTATGCTCTAAGAGGCAACTGCTGACGTGATTTTGGTTGCTTTACAAAAATAAATTGAATTGAATGTTCCCTTTTCTCCTCTGTCTGTTATTTCTTTAATGGTTCTAATGTGTTCCCTTCTGGTTTATTATCTTAATAATGGCTCAATGGAGACTTTGGAAACTTTTTAATGCACTTGCCTTGTCAGGGTCAAGAAATGTCAAAAGTGCAAAGTAATGATCAAGGCTATTTTTAAATTATAAAATGTAAATAATCACAGAAATAAAGAAGAAACATAAATGAAAAAGTGTGCCCAAACTTTTAACTGGTAGTGTGAATAAAGAGCATTTAGACTGGACTAGTACGACCTCTAGTGGCCGCTCTCAGGTATAGTTGTGTAGCAGTGAACCAGACAACCCTAAAAATGAGTCATATTATAACAAAAAAAAAAAAAAGAAGACTAACAGAGAATGAGAAGTGAACGCCACCATTTTATTGCCAGACACATGGCAACACATGACTTCAAACATACAGCATGACTAACACACAACAAAGGGAAGTGCTTGGCCGACCCCAGGCTAGTACAAGTACACAGCTTGACCTGCGTGTTTACATGTTTTATCAGAACTCATAACACGGTAATTTGACTATTACGCAGTTTTTCTTTCCATGTTGTATTTTCATTTCCAAGTATAATAAACATTTTTTTCAGTAACTTATACAAAAGCATACGTAAAAAATAACCTTATGCATTTTTGGTAACATAAAAGATTGCAACAACATATTTGAGTGCTTTTTCTTTCTATTCTGAGGAGTGAGAGAAACGCCATAAATGAATAACGTAGCCATAAAACTAAAACACAAGTGCCCTGAAATGTAACCTCCATCAGGCAGTGTCTCAGAATTCAGCATTGAATGGATAATCCTTGTGCTTAGTGGCCCTACAAAAAACAGAAATTAGATATTAATAAATGAAAGATAAAGCAATATATCACATAATGAGCTGGACAAGGTTCCACTGTCTCACCACTGCATCGCACACACTCTCCAGTTGCGGTCAAATCCCAGAATGGTCTTCAGTTCTTCCTCACTAAGTTCAAAGTCAAACACCTTCAAAAACAAAAACAAAAATTTGCCATCCATATGAACACCTCATGACAGCGCACACTTTAACTATGCGGTCGAGACTGTTCTTGTCTCTCCTAGACTTTTAATGGTGAATCATAACAATTATTTAAAAGGTGCAGTGTGTAATTTTTCTGGTGGGGTTCTGCCACTAGGATGTCTACATGGAGACAAACATGAGGTACCACCAAGCAAAATATTGCTGTTATGATTTGTGGAGAAGCAACCCCACTCAGAGCAAGAACACATGTTTTTCCAAAACTTCCAGGCAAAGGAGTAACATCTCCATGGAGACAAGCAGGTGACAGACCTCCCACACCAGAAAATTTACATAGTGAACCTTTAAAATACTTCAATATTTGCAACTCACTTGAAAATTCTCCTGGATCCTCTGAGGAGTGATAGACTTTGGAATAACAATAACGTTTCTTTGGATGTGGAATCGGATTAGGACCTGACAGGAGCAGACAAGTTGAGGTAAGTGTACTGTATTGTGTACTGTGAAATCACAAACCATATTTTAGCTTGTACCTGAGCCGATGTTTTCTTGTGCTTCTCTGCGATAGCTTTAATGTTAGGGTCCTCCAGGAGAGAAGGGTCCTCTGGTTTAGCCCTATACAATGGCAAGATGCATTTACTCCTTGGCACAAACTTTTTCATTGATAAAAACTGATGCTAACATATTTCAAGAAGAATAAAAACAACCAACCACAAAACAGGCTACACGATTACTCAACTCCCAAATTATTACAAAATATGATGCACGCCACCAAAAACAAAGAGGAACAAGAGTCACAAGTATCTGACCAAAGGACTGAGTGCAAAATAAGGTGGTTTTGTTGGGATTTGACCTACTTATCAAGACAAAACTATAATACCTTTATAAACTGGTAATTACTGCAAGTTACTGACCAGGGTCTGTCAGGGGAACCCAGGGGGCTGTAAGCTGTCACAGAGACACCCTTTGAGTGGCAGTAGTCAATCAACTTCTGCTGATTCAAATAAGGATGGCACTCCACCTAGTGGCAACAAACAGCAACTTCAAGTGTGTAGCAGGAGGAAGAATTTGATGGTGCATTATGTTTTACTAGACTTTAGAAGACAAAGTTCAGCAGATAAAAAGATAGTAGTTATGCACTTTCAATAAGATGCTCCATATAGTCTAGTATTGCAAGTGCTGTAAAAGTACTGTGTGTTGTTCTAAGTGGGGGGATTTGTGTACTTACTTGCATTTCGTCTACTTTATGGCTGCAGCTTCTTCCCTTCATTACATTGGAGTTTGGAGTTAATTTACAGCATACAATTTTAAATGCCATCTCTGCCCTGATATTTTTTACTAAATGAAGATGTGCAAGTGCAACCATTTAAATATTCGTTTGTCCACTGATCTGAAGGTTGGCGGTTCGAATCCCGCTCTTAACATAGACATCATTGGTTGAGTGGTCAGATCCACTGACCCACAGGTTGGCAGTGTGATTCCAGCTCCCACAGGTGACTGCTGTTGTTGAGTCCTTGTGCAAGACACTTAACCCTCCTCGCCCCTAGTGTCTGCTTACACTGGTGTATGAATGTGTGTGTGAATGGCTGAGTGGTTACTTGATGTAAAGTGCTTTGAGTGCCTTGAAGGCGGCACTATATAAAAATGTGACCATTTACCATTAAGCATAATTTTTGAGTTTAACTCTTTAAATGTCACCTGTTGTTGGTTCCTTGTGTTGTGTATGATTGTCAAAGCTATAGGGACATAGCACATGGCACTATAATGTACAGTCAGAACAGGCAGGACACTGATTGTGACAAATGGCTTCAGAGAAAAGCAGAGATATAAGGTCAACCCAGCTAATGATTGTAGCCTGAGGGAGACTGCTGCAGCCGCATTACAAAAAACAGGACATTTACTTCTGTGACTTGATGGGAGAGGACAGATAATGCCATTATAGTTGTATTTCTGTTCTTGAAATCTTGTTTTATCTTGTGTTTGGTGCCTTCACTGAAGAGCTGAATGACTCAACAATTTGTCCATGCAGTTATATGTTGAAACAGTATGACCAACAATGTACTTGTTATGCACTATCTAATGTAAACATGCTCACCTGATTGTTTGCAGGCTTGTGCTTAAGGCCTGGTTTGTTCAAAATGGCTTCAATTTGATCCTTGTTGAAGTTAGAGACTCCTATAGCTTTGACCAATCCAGCGTCAACAAGCTCCTCCATAGCCTGCAAGAGGGTAAAGAAATATATATTACATTTTATGCATAATTATTTGAAATCTCTTACCATTACCCTACCTCCCAGGTTTCTAAGAAGCTAGTGTTGTCAGAAATGGTCTGGCCGCCTTCATCTAATGGGAAGAGCTCGTCACCTGACTAAAGAACATTATGAAAGCTTATTAGAACAAGACATAGGCAATTGAACACGCTCCATATTAGTAAAGTGTGAATATTTACCTTGAATCCCATCGGCCAGTGAATTAAATAGAGGTCAATGTAATCCAGTTTTAGGTCACTAAGGGTCTTCTCACAACCTTCCCGCACACGTGCCTTTTCATGAAAGGTACACCACAGCTAGAAGACAAACACGTTATGGAATATTATATATATTATTATTACTACCATACCAATATCATTCATAAAGCACTTTAAAAACTTTACAGGTTAGTGTATTATACAAACATAGAATAAACAAACAAATCTAGATTTCACGTGTTGAAAGCCAGTGAAAAAGGTTGGTTTTAGGACTGAATTAAAGGTCCTATATTACGCAAAATTGACTCCTCAAAACATACCTAGAGTTGTGTTTCGTTTCATTCACACATGTTTGAGTAACTCTTTATTATTAGTCTGTCTACATCTCCAAAGCTCAAAATGCTTTGTTCCTCCTTGTGATATCATGTAATGGTAGTTTTCAAGTGAACAGCGACCTCTTAACTTTAGTTCAGTAGAAACGGCAATTCCAGGTCTGAAATTATCCAAATGATTCTAGTCAAAGTGTATGGAGTTTAAAAACACAGTGGAGCACTTTCTGCAGACATTATATTTCATACCTTGCTGACAATGAAAAGGTCCTCTCTCTTGACCACACCGTCCTTGATCATGGTGTTGACTCCCTCTCCCACCTCCTTCTCGTTCTGGTAAATGAGCGCACCATCGATGTGTCTGTATCCAGCGGCGATGGCGGCTTTCACTGCCTCGGTCACCTTTCCTGGGGGAGACTGAAAATAAACATATTATTTATAACCATTCATTTGGCAGCAATAGTCAAAAGCAAAAGCAAAAGGCAAGACCAAGGGATCATAGGATTGAAATAGTTGCTAATCTAGGAAACAATGTTCTTTTATGTCTGAGTTTTAACAAACTGTTGACTAAATCAGGGAAACAATATTAACTTTACATTATGTGTTACTTATAGCCTACATAGTTGAGTTTAAGCAACATGGTTTTATCAGCACATTTTATTTGACACACCCGTCTAACCAGTTTTAGATCTGAACACGATTTAAAATAAACATCTATAGGGCAAACAGTGTGGTTCACCTGATGAAGTAAAAATACTTTCAAAATAGTATTTCAGTGGTTTGTAATGACCTATTCAATACAGTAAATCAAAATGTAACATGAACCAGGCTAAGAATGCCCTTAGTCAAGCCCCCTCCAGCCCAAACACCACTGTGCAGCCTGTCATTCATTAATGTGCTGTGCATTATATGTCAAAGCTGCATAGGTGATGGCATTAGAAGAAAAAAACCCTCCTCTCAAAAGTTGTGTAACTGTGCAGCTGCTGTACTCAACTGTACTCAGAGTTATGCTAGTTTGGATCATGCGCGCGTCTGCTCATCACGTTAAACGTTAATCTACAAAATAAATGTGGCAATAAACACGCACCTTCCACGTTCCTAGTCCCAAAATGGGCATTTGAGCCCCGGTGTTGAGTTTCACTGATGTGGCCATAGCTCCAAGCACCTAGCGTAACAAACTGACGCAGCAAATGCTAAGTTGAGCGCCAAGCGGCCTATGAAGAAGGTTTGAATCTGCGATCGATTAAGGACGTCTGCCCTGGTTCACTCAGCATACACCAGAGGGCGCCATTAGGCCTTAGACGTGCCTTGCACATGTGCTTCATTTTTGTCAAGTAAGCCATAAACCTGGACGCGCCAATCATATCGAGTTTACCAGGTAAATCTGCATATTTAGTTAGTTTAGCTGTTGCCAGTGCTTTAATTGTTTCCTAGCCTCTGACACACGTGACCATGAGAAGCTCTGTGCTAATCTTTCGTGGCCTATAGCTTTCTTTTAATTTTTGAGAAAATTGACTCTGTATCTGTATTGTATTTTTTCCCTCTGAAATTCAGATTTTAGTGGCCTTCCTCAACAGTTCCTCAGTTTGATGGACGCCTTCCATTCTTTTACTCATCTGCTGTTCTCATTATTGAGCACTAGATGGCACCATCGCCACACCCATAGGATACCTGTGAGAAGTGTTTCACAAAAAAACTACATGATTTTGTACATACGCCTAAACTATACCCTAACAATCTATGCATTTAATTAAGGTAACAATTTATTAATTCACACGGCACTGGAGGATAACAGATGGTGAACCAGTTAAAACATATTTACACCACTAAAAATAACACACATTTACACTAAATGACCTCAATAAAGAGAAAACTGTGCCAATTTCAAATTCAACAGTACTTTATTTATTTATTGAAACACTATTTGAAAAATGAAAACAATGCATTCCAACTGCTGTTTTAGTCCATCTTTACTCTCAGTCAAGCTGAGGATGCCCTGTCTAGGACAGGTTTTTCACATACAGATTATTTCTGCTTTAGGTTAGTATGAATTAAAACATGATTTTGTAGAGTTATTCTTAGAGGTCACCATTTAATCCTGGTTTAGTCTCTGAATGGTCTGTATTAGCTCTCAAATTTAACACATTAGGTCCCTTAAAGGTACTGTTTGTCTATGTAAGGATTAAACAAAGAGGGACAATGCCTTACACTGTTACACTGTGTCACGATGCGCAGAGTTTTAACTTGGTGTGAAGTTCATAAAAACAGAATGATTCACCATAATAGTAATCATCACAAAATGGCAACACAAATCAGACACAAAGTTACAGGCACCAGGTGCTGCTCTGTCCCTCACAATGGCTCTCACTAAAGTTTGTCTCTCCTCTGATCCTGTCTCAGCTGGACGTCTGCTGTCTCTTCAGATCTACCTTCACAGACGGACGGACCATTTACCGGCCAGAAACTGTCAAAGTACCTCAGGAATCAAACATGGTCGCACGCTGCCATGATCAAAGCCCGGGAGGTAAGCCAGACAAAGACACCGCCACATACAGTATGAAAACGCCACGGAAAAGAGCAGTTTTTATTATTTTTAGAGACTTTTATTTGGAAAAAAAAATCTCTGAGTGCTATCAATTAGAAGAAAAGGGAAAGATGAGGGCATTGGAGATAAGGACATGGTCACACACAGAGATAGCCACTTACGGCAAACTTTTGGACAAAAGCAGTGGAATTAAGTGTTTTTTTTTCAACAAAGCATTTGAAAGAGAAAAGTGTGAACAATCATAGGCCAGTGTGCAAAGTAAGGAAAATGGATTGGCACAAATAAATATATGAGACCTGTGTCCAATCTCCATTAGTTGAAGTTATAATGTGGTTCGGATTGTGGGCAGTAAAAACCTGCGTATCCCGCGGAGATCAAACACTACATTTTATTTCTCTACTCTTTTGTCCTGGGTCTCTCTCCCTCCCTCTTCTAAGGCCTTAACTTTTGTACATTGTAAAAAAAATAAATAAAAGAATAAAACTTTATTTCAGTGTAATGATTGTGTAAGTTAAAGATGCACTATGTAATTTTTTTGGGTGGACGGTCCGTCACCTACTTACATACTACATGGAGAAATTATTTTTTTGCCTGTATGACATTAAAGTTATTTGACAAGCAGGTGACACCACCAAGCCAAGTTACAGATAAGATCTGTGGAGAGGCTGCCTTGCACTCATAATCCATATTTTACAATATATTTTTCAATAATTAAAACAATTGTAATTGGATAAATGCAAGGTAGATAACTTTAATGACATACTGTGGGACATTCCAGGCCAAGAAATAACATCTCCATAGAGACAAGCAGATAGTGGACCCTCCACTAGAAAAGTTACTTAGTGCCCCTTTAATATTTAATACCTTGAAAATTGTACATGGTGTGAGCGGGAGTTGCCTTTCTATGGATCTGACCTGTAATTTGGCCGACTGGAATCACCTGGTGGTCTGCATAGATGGATAAGTTTAATGTCACACTCAGAAACATTTCAAGCAAAGCAATAACATCTCCATGGAGACATCAAGCAGCAGACCCTCCACAAGAAGGTTACATAGTTTAAATCAGACAAGCTAATTTAGTTTATTTGTATAAACTAAAGTCAACAAAACAGTCATATAAACAGTAATGTACTGCATTTGTAACCTCAACTGTCATGGGGAAGACTGACAGAGACTTGGCAGCAATAACATGGCTATTGCCCCCACCTCATACACCTTAATCCACCTTAATCCACTTTAATACACCTTAGTACACCTGTATGACACTATAGGGCCAGGTGGGTGAAGGACACAACAGCAGCACTAAAGTTTGTATATAAAAATAAATGAATTAGATGGAGGTTGACCTTTGTTCGTCTCTATAATTCTGCTCAGACAGTAGGACTGACTTATTTATACTATCACTTGTAGTACAACTATACAACACGTTATACTAAAAGCCAAATCACATTACCATTACCTCTAAATAACGTATTTGTTGGGCTGTGGTAGACTAAAAGCTTACAAAGTTAATAGAATCTTACACAAAAACAACTATTTTCTATAAAGCACTTTGAATTACCTTGTGTACGAATTGTGCTATACAAATAAACTTGCCTTGCCTTGCCTACTGTACACAAAGAAGTAAACTCTTTTCTGCTGTTGTCCACGTAAACCCTTATACTCCTAGTATAATAGTTGGTCAACTAAAATTTGGTCGTCAAACCATCGACCAGTTAACTGACTAAATAACCAAAGGACTACAACTGTTCTGATTTGAGTACATTTTTTACAGTTTCTGCCAGAGTGCCCCCTGTCTTCATCTGAATCTTAAATCTGCTGTTGAGTGTCTACAGCTTAGTTCACACACACTTGCATTCCTCACATACCTTCACCGAACAATAACAGGATCCTGAGAAAGACCCATCCACAGTGATGAGAAGAATACTTTGAAAATGTATTTAGTCACAGAATACTGAATACCTGCAGTAAAATGTGTTTTCTAATGTATTCTGATACACGGACTAATCAGAGTACTGTATTCTGAATACTTAGAATACTTCTACGTTGAGTTGCATTTAAGTTAAAGTGTCAAAACGAAACATAACATTATAAACGGCTTTATGTTGGTTAAGCATTTCCCATCACTCATTGGAGAAGTTAAAAATCACACATGCCTCACCGCAAGAGTAGCGTTTTCTATTTTTCTCATCAATACCGTGCAGTTTGAAACCTAAATTGTATGATCAAGTACTGAAATGTGTTCTTTTGATTTTAGAAAAGTAACTGTATTCTGAATACCACCAACTGAAAAAGTAAGTGTACTGGAATACAGTTACTCCAAATTTTTATTCAGAATATGTAATTTTGGTACATGTATTCAGTTACTACCTACATCATAAAAAAATATAGTTAGCAGGCAGGGGCGTGGCTTGAATAAATTGCCTAAATTTACAATAAAATATACGTACAATATGCATTTTTAAATTGTATTTTTAAAGGCTTGTCTCTGTTGAACTGAAATGTTACCAATTTACACATTTTAAACGTTGAACCTAAACTATACCTACTCCAGGGATCTAAGCAGTAAACCAGAAATAACAAAAAAAAATATGAATTGACACATTTTGGCAAACGTCTTGTACAATTTACTACCTAGATATTCCTTATTTACGTTATTTAAAATAGGATTCAAGACTTGTATATTTTGTAATGCAATTGAAGTGCTAGCAGAAGAACGTGAAAAGATCTTGCTAATGTTTACAGGATCATAGTGTCAAGTTTTAAGGATGGAGGCTGGAGACCGTACTAAATGTTTGGGGCATTTATTCAGATAACATGGGGGAATGTATGCGTGAAGGAGCTCCAGTGAGTAGCCTTATTTAGAGTAATTTTCCGCCACTTTGTTACTGTGGTTTAAATTCAGCGTAACTACAGCAATTTTATGCATTTTAGTAAACGCTCGGCTTGGTGTTAGTTTTACAATTCCTATAATTGATCAAATGTGTTCAATATAAAAATCATTCTGACAACACAGACAGACAGTGAGGTTTGTGCAGGGCAAAAATAATACGAGACTTCACGATGCATTATATTCTTTGTGCTGGTGTCAGGCCTGGATAAAGGAAAAAAGTCTGTATGTTTTTAATGTACTAATTAAATATGAATAATATATCAATGTTAACTGATATTTTGTCCATCTTTATTTGTCCAATGAACATTATTGTTGAATTGTTCATATATCGGCATCGGCCTGATTTTACAATTTTTATCACAGATATTTTTTTTCTAACCCGCCCTAGTTTCTGTTGCCACGTGTTATGCCCAGATTGCCCTCAGTACATCAGAAGTGCCTTTTTTTTTAACAGACTAACGTGATTATATTCAAGATTTTGCTGAAAATCACCTGTAATATTCTTTAGTTTGACTTTTGGTGACTTTTGGTGAAGTTTATAATTTTACATGCTGGTTTGAGTGAGGCTGCAGATGGGACATATGTAGAAATGTTTTCATAACTGTTGCAAACATACTGTAAACAAGAGGCAAAACTAATTTAATTTATACAATATTTGACAGTTTGACATATATGACAAGACAATTTATTTTCTTTAATGAATGTTTAAACTGTGTTCTTTAATTACTTGGAAATTATCTGTACCTTTTGAATTGATGACGTAAGTAGAGCGGGATTAGAGAGATAGAGAGATTCATTTTTACAATTTAGCTCTACTTATATTTCCTAACTTTTTTTTTTTCAACTTTTCTTCATAAACTGCCACTTGACTGACGTAAAACTGTCCACGGGTACTATCCCACCAAACAAAGTTATTAGTCTAAAAACCTGTCATATGCACTTTATGAGGTGACCACATGTTTACACGCATAAAATCCAACATTGTAATTATTTTTTATAAATGTGTTGATTTGTGAACTTCAGTACGTCTTTACAATCTGTGGACCCTTGAGAACTATTAGTTACTGGCCACAGCAGAAGAATATCAGTCGGTATTGAGTAAAAATTCCATATTGGACCGTTGCTTGTAATGGTATGGACATGGCCTTCCTATACCCGGTTATGATCTTGTCCATCGTCAGTGAACTGGGGTGTCTCCTCTCGTGCCCCTCAGACAGAGTTTGGTCTTCAGCTTGATTAACCACTTAGTTCAGTCTCTCAGACACAAGATTGCAGGGAAAAGACCAGTAATGAAGAGCTTTTGAATTTACATGGGTGAGAGCTGCGGCAGGCGCCTTGATTTTGGCCTGTCTGCGCTGTTTGTTCTTTGTGGAGAGAAGTCTGCTATTTTAACAGTAACGCGTAACAAGTGTCCATCCAGCCTCCTCCATATTGCTCCCTCATCAACCTAACTGCATTGAATAAACAGAATCAGCTTGCATTTGGAGTGGAGCGCATGCCCTTCTCTCTTCAACAGTCCCTGATGGCTTGTTCATCGTTGTTATTATGCAGATTACACTGTGCAAATGAATGCGCTGTGCAAGCCCCCTTTTACTTTAGCATTGAAATGTCATTGCTCAAGCCTGGCCCAAAACACATTGTTTAGTACTTACAACTGAAGTGTCGCTGTTGGATTATGGATAAAAAGCAGAGTAAAGAATAGGAATTAGACAACATTCAACAATACTTGAGCTTGTTGCATTATTCAAAATTTTATAATAGCTCTGTGTCGGTGCAATCCCTCAGTCGTCCAGGTCTGATCCATAGTAAAAGCCAAAGTTGAATCTGTCAACTGGACAAGAAGCTGTAGAAGTTTAGGAGTTCACACCTACAACTTCTTGTCCAGTTGACAGATTCAACTTTGGCTTTTACTATAATAGCTCTGTGACTAACTGACTGTTGTTTAGTCAGTAAAATGGGGTTAGGCCAGAATTTGCTTTACTTTAAAAATGTGTTACCCCATTTTAGTGTCACAATACTAAAACTTCAAACTGGATTTTAATACTGAGGGAATACAGATTTTGATGCCAGAATGATAATAAAAATGCTCTTTTTAGACAATATATATAGAATTTCCAACACTAAATAGTAGTACTTTCTTTATGTTACAATGTGGTCTTATGAGCTTTTAAGTCATAATGCGTCTTTAAGGAACATAATGCTTTTACCTCATCAAAAAACATTCCGGGAGTTGTGTTTTGTTGCTGTCACACATGTTTCAGTTACCGTTTATTATTAGTCTGTCTACATCTCCAAAGCTCAAAATTCTCTGTTCCACGTTGTGATGCCATGTAGTTGTAATTTTCAAGTTAACAGCTGCCTTTTCTTTTTCAGTATCAATATCTCTACAATCTCTCTTCCCATCCCTTCACGCTACAGCATGTTCTGACAAATAAAGCCTTCACACACAAAAGTTATTAAGTTAAATTTTGGGATACTCCAAAAATATTGAGGTATTTATTTTTGTTAATATTGCCCACTTCTGTCCTGTCTTATTTAAATTAACAATTATACCACTGAAGCTACAAAGACACTGGACTTAAAAGGATCAACCTCCATGTGACCTCTTTTCTTCCGCTGAACATGTATTAGCCCAGTAAGTGTTAGAAATAGGAAAACATGACAAAATGCGTGTCTTTGCACCCCGCTCGTGGGCACTGAAAAAGAGGAAACATGAATTGGTTTAAATCTGAGGCCTTTCACTTGTCCATGTGTCCAGGAATGCTGAGCTCTACACCGAAACATCAACATCTTCCGCTCACAGCCGAAAGGTAACTGCCATTTTATTATCAGGAATTTAAACATGAAGTCTTTTGTTTTTGAATATTGCAGTTATTAAGTCATCAGTCTGTCTATAATTCTGCGAGGAACAAACATGCAGATTATTTTCTAGGAGGTCCAGATTCTAAAGGAGGTCCATGTTCTAAAAATGTGATGTTTTCTTAATCCATTTTTTATCATGATTTACTGCATCTATAACATTATTGCACAATATGCCTTTTCATAATTTTTATTGCATAATGAGAGCAAAATATTAACTGTTTATTTTGCATACAACTGAAAAAATGTGTGTGTTTTGTAACAGTGTTCAGACCAAACAATCATAAAAAAACTGACATTTTTAAGTGCACTATGTCACCATGGAAATGTTTTTGCACTGTCTAGAATATTCACTTTCATTGTTTATATTGCTCAGAAGTACCCGGAAAAACATACATTCTTACTGTCTGAATAACTGACTTATAACTTGATGACCTGATGCCATCACCTGCCTGTTTCCATGGCGGTAGATAGGCTTAATACCGCACTGTGAAACATTCCAGACAAAGCAATCACATCTCCATTGAGTTCAGAAAAGTTCCACTGTGGCCCTTTATAGGCCTGTCACGATAACAAATTTTGAAGCACAATATATTGCTGCAAAGTTATACTGCGAAAAACAATAATATTGAAAAAAATGTAGACCCGATGTAGACACGATAACAATAATGCAGGATAATCCCAGTAAACCTTTTTTTCAATAGACAGTATCATTAAGAGGCCTGAGCTGCAACGTATAAATAACCAAATATTTAGCTGTAGAAATCACTTATTAAACCTTTTACAGCTTAAATGTTATTATATTACAACAAAAAATACACAAAATCTCCCCACTTTTACAAAGAACATGTACACACGATAAATACAGAGCCCCAAAATATATTATTTCATCATGTATTGAACAATAAATCGATATAGTATTTATCGTGACAGGCCTACCCTTTTGAAATGTTCTGTTGTTATCCTTTGAGAGCATGTTGTGGCATACCTCTTTGCCTTTGAATTTGTCATGGCATGTTTGGCCAGATCACAATGACACAGCAGGACAGTTTCCCTATGGGGCACTTCCTTATTTGGAGTCATCTGATAATTTAGTACAATCCGTCCAAGAAAACCTGATGAACTTCTCCAATTGTTCACACTAATCATGGGACAGGGACTTCAAAGTAGGTCGCGTGCCACTTTTTGGGTGGGGGAAAACCACTACCAGCATTGGGACATATTGTAAACAGTCACAGGACAGTTGTGGCTTGTTTATGTTTCATGTATTGGCTTTCATTGTCACGGAAGAATTGTTAGCAAAAGGAATAACTAAATAAATAATATCAAACACATTACAATACAATACAAACCTATTGTATTGCTGCTTAGTGATATGAGCCAATCAATTGAATTTACTACTTTATGATATTTTTATATTGAAACAGCCTACTCCAGGTTTATGCCGGACTTCAGCTGCACTCACTTTTGTTCTGATGTGGTCCTGGTTTGATCTCATCCTCGTTATGATGTTCTTGGTTTGGTTCCTTTCTAGTCCTGAAACCAGTACTATGTTTTAAAAAGTTCCATTGCTTTTTGAAAACCAAAATCATCATACTGCAGTATTCCAATAAGCTTGTACTTTGGCCCTGTACCTGATTTTTAATCTATTTATTGAGGTCAGGATAAGTCTGCGGTATACCATCTGCATTAAAGCATTTTATTGTCTGAAAATCAGGAAGTGCGCAGTTAACATGCTAGTTATTGTTAGCTTTACTCCGCTCTGGCCTCTGAAAGCTGTGAAAAGTGCTTATAAACTAATCAAGGTGAATCACTGGGCTGCTTGGAATGCATAAGATAAGAGAAAAATATAAATAGGAAGTATAGGAAGTTTGTTATTGAGCTGTTTTGGTTTCCTGGCAAATCCAGAATGATAGCTCTCAGTATTTTTGCGTCTCTAGGTCGGTCAAACATGATCATGCAATCAGATGTGTTTTTTTTTTTTTTCAGTGACACGTGAAACAAAGAAGCTCATTGGTCACCTATGATTTACAAATAAAATCAGATTTATCTCACTTCAGATTAAAAGAGTTTAGTGGTTCGCTCATTGATTCTGCAGAAATCCGCAATGTTTTAAGCCCCCTGTTTTTTCTGATACGGACGGACCAATGTGTGTCCCCGATTGGCTAATCCACCTATCAATCACAGCCATTTGAAAACGGGGAGATTCACCAGTGATCAGAGTCACAGCTTCGTAAAATATTGTGTATTGAAGAAGTATGTATTCTGGATCCCAGGCAAATGTTTTGGATCAATGGCTTTACAATAAGTGAAATCTTAAAGCATAATCTACATATGTTATAGTTTAAATGAAATACCCGGAAAAAACACAGTATGTCTTTTGAAGGCTTTTCATAATCATCTCAGCTCTTAAGTCTGATAGAGGGGAACACAAATCAGCAATTGTCCTTGTTCGAGTTTCACTGTGCAGTACTTATATTATAAGATTTAGCTACACTATTTTTTTGCACTGATGCATTTAGCCATCTCCTCTGATGGAGTGGCGTGTAAGGACCTAAGTGAAGTGTGCAGAAAATAGAGAAGTTGATTGTATGAAAAGTGTGCATTTGAGAATCACTGAATGAAGAAGCAGGGTGCAAAACGTGTGCAGGAAAGTTTTGCACAAGACATGTTTACATTGTGCAACATAAAAATGACTCAAGTCTGACTCAGATTTAGAGAAGTGATCAAAGCAACAGACAAAGAAGTCTTCAACCTAATTTAAATGGGAGAAGTGTTTACAGCACCATCTAGTGGCCAATGTTATTTTCACACTTGAACTTGAGCGTCATCTTAGCATACAGCCTGATGTAGGATTTACTATATAGTTTTGCTTGGATTAGTATTTACATATATTTTTTTTAAAATATTTTTATCTATTAAGACATTACTAAAACAAATCCGTGATGTTGATATTTTTAACAGTCCTGTGAAACGAATACATATAGAATAAGTCATATTAGCATCATATTTCATGCTATATCATGTCTGTCAGAGTGATTCAGATGTATACAGTGTGATGTGGTGTAAGACAGTGCACTTGTTCTGGTCCAGGAGCTGACTACAAAGTCTAGTCTCTCTCTCTCTCTCTCCCATCTGTGGTGCTCTCTGGTGAAGGGTGAAGCGAGCCAATGCTCATCACGGTCTGCAGCCTCTTCCTGTGTCTGCACCTCTTTGAAGCCTGATTGAATAAATGTACATACAGTATAGTGGTTGTTTTGCTTGGATATTAGTTATTAAGCAGGATTGTGTACCTTTGAATTTGTTCAGTACCATTACTTAAGCCTCTTTTCCACTGGCATGGTTCACTTGGGGCCACCTTGGAGCGGGTCTGTTTAGTGTGGGTCACTTCAGCCGAGTTTCCATTCCCTGATTCCTGACCCTCACCCAAACATAACTAATGTTTTCTTAATAAATAAAATCTAAATCTTATCTGAATTATACTTGTAATTGTATGGCCGATCTCAGCGAATCACAAAAAGACACTTACTCCAAGTTTGCGGTGCTGTGAGATGAGGCTAAACGCAAAACTTCACAAAAAACAGTTTATCGTCAGCTTTTTCTGCATTTATTTCATTTCTCTGCGCCTCTGTGCCACACTTTAGCGTCTCTTTATGTAATGCATTGGGTGTGACTCAAGCTAGAACCCTCAAACGGGGTGGTACAGTTCACTTTAGACAGTTTAGACAGTTCAGACACTCAGTTTTTGACACTGATATTTGAATACTATTATATTTTTGTCCTGTACCTATTACGCCTGTACCCACCCCACTTATTAGCATATTGTGTGGCCAGACATGCAATCAAATCTCATATAAGGTAAACTGTATTGATCCCTCATGAAGGAAACTCTGCATTTGATCCATCCTTGCAGTGCCAAAGGGGCAATCTGTCAGGAGCAGTGAGCTGCTGCTGTGCAGTGCTCGGGGACCCATCTCCATGATGTTGAGCTAAGCTTGGTCTGGACTACCTTAGCTGGAGGATTGTACCCACCCAGACACAGGGGAGAAGTGTGACACAGAAGTGTGAGTTCTAGTCACTCAGACACTGTTCTGCAATGGCAACATGGATGTGTCTTGCCCAAGAACTTAAAGGGCCCTATGTGATGCTGGTAGAAACAAACTGCCAACC
>JACM01074127.1:0-16736 GCA_000787095.1 Periophthalmodon schlosseri | reverse complement strand
ATGTTACACACTGAGAAGTAGAGCTACTCCGGCCAAGACCCACTTGGCAGGCCGTTCTCTGGTTTTTAAACTAAAAGTCCACACATATGTAGGTCCTCTGATCTTAGTCTTATAGAGAGGACACTCATAGATGTTCCTGGTCTCATGACGGTCATTGGGAACAGCTCGAACAGAAATTACAGGCATGGCTGGAGTCAGTTCCTTTAATCGAGCTTCTGTGATCACTCCAGCCTGAGTGTCCCACCTGGCTCCTACAGCAAAATGTGTTTAAACAGTGTTACAAGAGTGGGAGAAATGTATGCTATGTGAAGGACAGTACCTTCCATAAAGAGTCCATAGACGTAAGCCCCCTCTCTGGCGGGCTGGTTGAACTCTTCTTTAAATTTCTTGGTCACGTCCACAGTTAAGTTCACTTTGTCTAGTGGCCACTCATTCTTACGGGCCAAAGACTGCATCACGGCTGGAGAATAAGAGCAAAGCACAAAAGCATTCATGGTTTGAGCGAGAAATACTTGTGTAGTAGGATGAGTGCTCTGTTGTTTGGTTACCAGTGAGGAATGACTGCGGGTTGAAAAGTCCAGAGAGCCAAACAACACTGGGCAAGGACAGGTCTTGAGTCCAGCTGTCCAGTTCCTTACAGCGCTGCAGCACATCATTGTACCTAATATACAGACATACAGTTTAAAATCAACTATTGCAATGAAAACAAGTCTATCCTGGAACCGTACGCACCAAACTGACAGGCTGTAGATGGAGGGATAGGCCAGTTTGGTCCAGGTATCTGGGACATTGTCAAAGAATAAGGCAGTCTGGAGCTTCTCCATTTCAGAGGAAATTGCGAGCTCCCCCTTTTATATTGAGAGTTAGTGTGAAAGTCATAAAGACAAAAACATTCACTCACAAAGATAAATGTTTACCTTAAGTCCCAGGTCAAGTTCCTTTAACGAGCGGCGGATTTCCAAGATCAAAGTGTTCATTCGCTCACACTCTTGGAAACACACCAGGATGTAGGGGGAACGCTCGGCCGTCTTAGATGTGATGTCTGACATATTGTACTCCTCTGGGAGCTTCTCCAGCACCTCGTCTAGAATAGATTTTACCTGCAGAAAACAGTTGAAACTACTTGATATTCCTCATTCCTCTTTTGTAATTTTAAGGAATAAGTAAAACATGCAATATGCAAAAGATCATTAATATGTCAATGTCACTGTAAATACATGTTTATCGTACAATGTAAGTGCACTCACCTTCTCCTCCAGGGTCTGTGAGGCTCCCTCCCCCATCACTGCATCAGGAGACTGCAGCTCCAGCAGAGTGTGGAAAAGGGCGTCTGATGTCACAGTCAGAAACTCAATTTCTGCGTTGGGGTGCAGCCCATAATGCACTGGGCTCTCATGGGGCAGCATCTCATCGATAAAATCATGATAGCCCTGGAGATGTGGTGAAGGGAAATGATGAGAGCAATGTACATATATTGCTATTTTCAAAATATATATTAAGAGAGCAATATTATTGTACCTGATAGTCCAAATTGGAAGGTACAACAAATCCCGGAGCTAATGAAAGTTTTCTGTCAAACTGAAAATAGAACAAATAATTAGCATTTAATTTACAGCTGTTTACTTCTGTCATGAAGACAAACCTGGTTGGGCTGCATGTATTCTTCCAGGTACGTTCTGCAGAGGCGTCTGTCCCAGTCATCAGTGATATGTCCACCATACATGATCTCTCCAAAGAGATACCTCAGGTCCTCCCAGGGCACCTGGCAATATAATACAATTATTATTAATTATTAATATCTATTATTACATAATTTCAAATAAAAAAATATTAAAAAAAGAAACACATTGCACCTGTGCATTAGCCTCTAAATAGTTATAGAGGACATTTACGGATATGGTCAAGTCTCCAGTGTTAAAGGGGTACTTTCTGTTCCAGCCCTGGGGCCCAAATTTCCTCCTTTCTGCCACACAGGCATGAAAGTAACACAGGGAGAAGAGGATGGTCTTGAACTCCTGTTCGCGGCTGCACTGGTCTAAGATATCCTACAAAGACAACACAGCATGTATGACTGAATCTGTCATTATGTCTACTTGGAGCATGTTAAAACACTTGCCTGGTCAAAGTTATCAAGAGCAGCATGTAAGTTGGCATGCATCCCTGTGGGAGGTTCATTGGTGATCTTTATAGCGTTTTCTAGAATGCCCTAAAACAAGAAATAGTAAAACATACTGTATTATTGTTGAATACAAAAGCTTCCAATATACATTTTAATATAGAAGATAGCTTTATGGTTCTATTTATGTATTGAGAGTCCAACACTAGCACTGTATAGATAGGAGCCAGTGTATATCTATACTGTACCTGGGGGATTATGTGCTCCTGGGGCAGTGGTGCTGGCTCTGCACTCATAAAAACTCGATAGTCAGGATGACTGCCCTCACAGCAGCGCTCCAGCAGTTTCTCCAAAGAGCCCAGCCAGCGCCCAACCAGGTGGATGTTCTGCAGGGAAAAAGGCAATACATTTAAAATTAAATTGTATCTACAATGATATTAAAATAAAATGTCTTGACCTGTAGTATAACCCAGTGTCCCTCTTTTGCAGCTTGTTCCATGGCAACCTCAGCAACAGCTTCTTGGCCCTGACCCAGCGACACATTGTGAAGCTTCCCAAGGTCAATTGTAAAACCCAGTTTCTTTCCTGTTAACAAACAATACTTGAAATATTTTTTTATAAATGCTTTGACATAAAGATGAAATTTAAAACAAATTATTTTTTATATAAAAACAGATTTTATCTTTTGCTATTAGGATAAACTCAAGCATAACATGTAACTCTTATGAACATGTCTCTTGTCTTATATCTTCATAGTGCATTTCATACCCAAAGACTCAACATCCTTAAGTGGATCTACACCAGGAGAGAGGATGAAAAATACAGGAGAGGCTGGTCCACTTTCTCTAAAGGACTTTGCAAAGTCTGTCTTCCGGCCTTCTGTATACTTCACACCAAGTTTCTCTTCGACAAAATTCCTACAGTTTCCAACAGACAGAAAAAAAGTACAGTCCCAAAAAAGCAATTCAATATTTGGTGTTTTATAAGAGGACAACTTTTACCTCAGGGCATATGTCATGCGATCTGGCCGTATGGCTCTTATGATGATCAGTTTCTGCAGGGCACTTTTGCCTTTCCACTCTTGAGGAAATTTCTCCTTCTCTGGGCATTCAGACTCCACTATCTTCTTCCAGCGTTTAGGCGAACCTTCAATGTCTCGATCCAAACCTCGAAACTCATCTGTAAAGCTCATGACCTGGACCCAAACATCAGTGATCAGTGTACATACATTACATACAGAATGTCTCTTTTTTACACCTAATTTGTAAACCTTAATAGCACTCCATGCTGAGTTAGAGAGAAATTCGAGTTGACTGATGTAAGTGTGGTCAATGTTGAAGCGTAACAGGAAGTCCAGCTCTCGTACATCTATTTCTTTACTCAGAAGGAGCAGCTAAGAATAAAAATCAAATGTTAGTTACAAAAGATTCTCTTCTTATGTGAACTCTTACACATAGGGACACCTGGAAAGCCAACTGGGCAGTGAAGGTTAGCTTGTCCCTCTCAAACAGTCCTCTGCTGATGTAGATAAAAGTGGAGTATGTGACACCGTCTATGAGTGTGTTCACACGGCTTGTCACATCGTCACTTTTCTCTGCCGTCTCCACTGCCTTGTGGAACACTACATTAAAGGCCTGACAAAGAAAGTGATATTCAGTTGTGTAATAATTACTATAACGATCATTGACTATATTCATAACATGTGAATAATTGTGTATTTATTTACACATACAGCCTGTCTGGTAGTTACTTACCTTGAGGCTGAATTGGTACATGGCATTGATTTTGTTCAGGTCATTCATGATGAAGTACAGAAGAGAAGCTCTGATGGCAACAGGCCGATAGTGCTCTCTGGCTTCATTTATCTTGACTTCATTGATCTTGGCTTCCTGGACCTGAGCAAAAGAAGTGGCATATTCAAATAAAAAATACTAATTATGTGTGGCCTTTTAATCCTGCCCCTGGCACCTTCATCTCGATTTCCGCAGCAGTGTGTTTAGTGGTCTCTAGCTTCTCCACCAGGACATTGTCACCCAGGAAATTACTCTCAGCGGCCGACAGCCGTGTGAGCAACTCGTCCTCCAGAAGCTTCAGTTCAATCTTAAACATGTTTTGCTGCTTGGTCAGTTCACTCTGGGGGACACAGACATAGTGTAATTATCCACATGTTATCAATATACTGAATGATATTAACAGAAAACCCACCTTCAAGTGCTCAAGGTCTGGTCTCTCCTGGTTGACCACCTGAGCCAGGAGCTGATCCTCCAGCCCATCTCTGGTCACAGTGAAGTTAATGAGAGTGGTCTGAGCTTGAATCTCTGGTTTATAATGAGGATTGGCTAACTTTGTGTGGAGAATCAGCCTGAAACCTGGATGGAAATAGCACTCCTTGTCCCCAACCTTTATACAACTTTAAAACAGAAAATTATTAAATTACAATGGGAAATATAGCTTATGGAAATGAAAAATGTGTATGCAAATAGTAAAGTAGAATAATGCAGATTTACCTGCCCTTTTTGATAGTATGTCGCCCCAGCAGAGGGTCAATAACAGGGTCTATAGTTTCTTCTAGATTTTCAATGAGGACGGTTTCTCCAGCCACTACAGCCTGCTCGATTACATCTACGTAGCTTTATAACAAATAAAAAGAATGTGAGTACATGTTCTGTATATAATCTCATAATATTATTTGAACACAGAGTTAACACTCACCCTTTCTGCCCAAGACTCACAACTTTGAGGCTGCTGCCAAAGCGGCTCTTTATCCACTTTATTCCCTGTAGCTGAGGGTCAATGAGGAGAGGCCAGCGCTCACCTGAGGGAATGTACACACATGGTTTTGGTGTGTGTGACTTGTGCATTAATTAAAAAATAGCTTATTTTTGCTAACAGTTTGTAAGGATAGTTGCATTCTGAGTGGACATCTTATCTCCAGGCAAGCCTTCATTGTTCCACTGGGCTACCATAGCATCATCAGTCAGCATTGACACTGGATCTAAGTCTTGTGTCATGGGAATGACTGTCTGAACAAATGAAAATAAAATAATGAGTGTTAGAAAAGGACATTGTAGACAGTAATATTTCAGTGTCACCTTTTGTTCACGAAGAAATGGCATCCACATGTGGTCCAGCAGTTCTCTCCTATACTTCTTAGAGAAGGATCCGGCATAAGAGATAAATGCTGCAGTCAGGAGCACGTCTCCACACAGAGTTTCCTCTTGTTCATAATACTGGGCCACAGAATGGCCCCAGCGCACATTCTCACTCTGGAAAAAGCCATTTATTTGCCCTCTTTTTTAACACTGAAATCAGAACACTTTAATTTTTTGTAATTTCTTACCTCTTTTAGTAATTTCTTACCTCTAGTCCTTTTACCAGACGATTAGCTAGTTCTATTGTGTTATTTGTGTTATTAACTTCTTCCTGGAAGCGAACTTTCTCTGATGTGGCTGTTTTGTAAGATGTAGTTAGAGTTTCCAGATTACCATCTAACTCCTGCGAAAAAAACAGTAAATGCTGGTATTTAACAAACAAAAACATGAACAACAAAAAACATTTTGCTGACATTCACTCCTTAACAATTGTTACTAATATTTAATGTACATCTACATTTTTAAAAAGTGCACACTCACAGCAAGTTTCCTGCGGATAACCTCTAGTTTTTCAGCGGCCTCTGCTAAATCAGCATTGGCCTGAGACAGACACATCCTCTTCATCTCAACTTCACAGAAAACCTGGACAGAGTGGGGCATGTCAACTCAGAGCCAGCTTCAACTACAACAAATGCAACAAATCTTTACTTACAAATATCTGCATCACAGCACAACAAGGGGAAATAAAGTACAGTCATCACCATGTATCTGGATGTAAATTGATAATCTAAATGTCTATTGTGTACCTCATGGAAGCGTATGATATTAATGACCCAGGCACAAAGGCCCGCAGCGGCTGAGGACTTCTGCTTCACAAAGTCAGGGTTGAACTCTGGGTCACTGAGATAGTCTTCTTTTATACACCTCACTGTAGGTTCAGGGATGTGCTCTTTATCAAAGTTTACAAGAGCCTGCAGGAAATCATCCACCTGCAATGCATTTATATCAAGCAGCATACATGATTTTCATGTTTGACTACAACCATGTTACATATATTGATTCTGTAAATTAAACATTAGTACAGCTATGAGGGGGGTTGTGGTCTTACTACAAATTGTCAGTGGAAATATGACCTTGCTCATGATGATCTTGCAAGCTTTCCAGCTGCGATCTTTAGGTATTCGTCCTTGGGGAGCGAGCAGCACCAGAACAGCTGCTGAGACATTGGTGACGATGGCTGGAGGGTTGGGAAATGTCCTCAGTTCTGTCAGGTTTAACTAGATCACAACAAAGCACACACAGTACAATACATGAATATTTTATGAAACAATATGGCCAAAGTTTTTACCCTGTTCAGAGTGTTTAGAGCTGCATTGGCTGCCTGTAGTGCTGGCTCAGCTTTAGCCAGGTCGTCTTCAGTTTCTTGCTGCTGTTTAGTTACTTTGGCTTGGATGGCCGCTACCTAAAATCACAGCCTTTTAATGCAGAAAGACCAAGTAAAGTCATATACATGTAAACTTGCACTATAAATTAACCTTTTGCTCCTCTCCATCTGCCACAGCCCTTTCCTGGTTGAGCTTGTCCTTCTGTTGCCCAATTTTAGCAATAAGAGCCTCAATCTCATTGTTTCTTTGCCACAGCTCTACCTCTTGGACTGCTAACTTGGCCTTTAAATCTTCCACCTAAAACAATTAGTAAAATTCATAAATAGTGCTTTGACATTGTTTTTGTCAAATTTGAATTGTTTTAGATTTTTTCCTTACCTGTGCAGCGGTGGATTTAAGCTTCTGAAGGCCGTTCTCCAACCTCTCCATCTTCTGTGTCAGCTCAGTGCGTTTCTTCCCCAGCAGGTTGCCGTAGAGTTTCATGAACTCGAGAAAGCTCTTAGGTGTGGTGTAGTTAAAGTGTTTTTCATTCTGCTGGTATTTCACACTCACCTGTTTGTGCATTAAAGCAAGTAACAACAATGTTAATCAAATGGAGAGTGTCTAGACCGTGGCCCAGACTAAAATAACTCGTACCTCGTTGACACTTGTGTGTGCAAAGGAAATAAATTCACTGATGGAAGAGCTTACATTTCGCTGTCAAAAAATACAACAATATAAAAAATATAATAAAAATAACACAAGTAAGTGTATGTATTTTATAATGGCACTTTCACCTCTAATCCAGGTATCTTCTCAATAAATGTAGAGCTGACAGACTGCAAGGCAAGCTGGGGCCAAGGGTGAAACCAGTCTATAGCGGTACAATTGACCAAAGCTGGAAATTTGCGTGCTCGTGTACGTAGAGTAAATCCAACAGGAGAGAAACACAGGACGACCTGGAAGAGAGACTTAGACAGTAAAATAAAAAATGCTTAAATTTTGTACTTTCAAATCTATTCGGACCTTCAGCTGCCTTCTTATTCTCTCAATAAAAAAGTTCCAACAGTTGTCTCTGCTGTCTATTAGGCCTAAGCCTCTCAACTCCATTCGAATCGAAGTCACAATCATGTCCACCTCTTCATCGCTGAACAGATCTGGGATATCACCTAAAATATTACAATATTAGAAGTTGTACCAATCTCATTGAATCAATATTGGTTTAATTGGTACAGCGTTACCTGATGCCAACATATCATTGATGAGCACCAAGAATCGCTCATCTGGAATCTGGGCATCTGTGTGAAGGAATACTGTTCCAATATTTTTCACTCCCACTTTGATATACAAGGCTGCTATATCGCTCTGGATATCATGTAACAACACAAGGTACATTCACTCAATTCACATTTAATGAACTGAAAGACAAGTCAGCGTCACATAATTAACTGTGCAGTGTGTAACCTTGAGATCACTGATGCCATAGCCTTTACGCAGTGTGATTTGGAAAACCTCCAGAGAACTGAGGAAGGCAGCCAGCCGACACAGACTTTGCTTTCCACTCCCTCCGACACCCACCAGAAGAGCATTACCATAAGGGGCCTCCAGAATACGGCTAATACGACACCTTTAGATAAAAACAAAAGCTTTCACTTAGCCTGGTGTGTGGTCTGTTTAAGTCCTCCCTCCTCCATCTATCAGCAGTCTCTCCCTGAGGCGAGTGTGAGTCTTACACATGCTGGATTGCTTCTTCAAACAACACTAGGTCCATGACAGCGTGCAGCTCATTATAATGCTCAAGAGCCTCTGCCAGGGTCTTCTGGAGTTTCTCCCAGTCGGAGGCCTGAGAACACAAGCAAATAAACAAATGAACTGGCACATCAGTCTTGTGTGAGAGCAGCAAATCACTTCAGATAGAGCCGGGATAATGTAATGGATTTACGCTCTTATCAGAAGCGTTACTCATTAATTTCTACTTTAAAATCCCTATAGAAACAAATGGTCATTAGCTTTCTAATGACAGCCCATTCATCCTCATTTCTGCACTGACAGATTAGAGCTGACAGTGGAGTCCATGCCGTCACGTCTTTGAATATGTGCACTTCAGATAATACACACAGATAATTGACTGAAGTCCAACACAATTAAACAACTTTGTCTTTATTACTGCAGTTAATTAGGAATATAAATGGCTGCCAGAGGGAAACAGTAGGGACTATAGAACAGAGTAGGTCTGACCAGCTTGTGTCAAACCTGGTGATAACGAGGCTCCCCAAGTCCTTGTGCAAAATGACAGTACACCAGTGGCTGGTGGATAAACATGGACTCATCTATTCCCTGTGGAACACAATATTGATAACAAAAAATTCTGTCAAAGCTGAGGCCAAACTGCCATGTATCAGATTTGAAATACAAACAATAAAATAACCTCAAAGTATCTTTTGCCAGTGTCCAGGAGTACTTTTTTAAACAGTTCCACATCTTTCTCTTCCATGAGTTTGTCAGAGTAGACCCTGGAGCTCTCATGCAGCCACAGGTGAACCAGCTCCATGGGGTAACGAATACACTCAGGCAGGGCAAATAGGATGCCCTGTACACCAGAACATAGGTCATGATTTCACAAAATGAAATCAATAAAAATCAAGATGTTAAAATTAAAACACCTGAAAGATATTGGAGAGGTCTCGCAGGTTGAATATGTAATGAAAACGTATGGCAGTAGGGAGAAAATTCTGGCTAATTTTCTGATGTAGACAAATGGCAGCCTTGTAAATGTAAAGAGATATAAAGCTGTCAATATGAATGTGGTTGCACACACAAACACAATATTGTCAAAATCAATACATCTTCAGTTATATTTCACCTGTATTAGGGTCCCTACTGATCGAGAAACTCCATAGCTGAATCCTCCTTGGAGAAAATGAGCAGACAATATGCTAGAGAAGATGGTGGCTAATGCATCGGCACTTGGGAAATGCACAGCAAACACAGCAAAGTGTCTCTGCAAATGAAAGATAGCATTATAAGTATTTAACAGTTCACAGCACAGACGAGCATATATTTTAAATGAAGTTCACCTGGAGTCTGGGGTTGATTGAGAAGCTTCCCGCCGTTGGATTCATACAGGTAATATACTGGCAGTTATGGATTTCCTTGAGCACCAGCCGTTGCCTGTCATACCTATAATCGTATTGTAACGATCTGGTATTTTGTGTTTAGTTCAGAATTGACACCGTTTGTTGTTCTAACTGTTTATGTGTTGTTGTCGATGTAACTGCTTTTGGAGGTGTTTGGATGTGGTTTTATTTGTCAGTTACTGGTCTGGTTTGGACACTGGCTCTAATGAGCTGAGACTGCTGTTGTTTTACTACAGTAGCTTTTGTGTGCACAAAATAAACACCCAGAAAAAAAATTGCTGTGTTTCCTTACACCTATTTTGGGTTTGGACTATCACTGTATGGTCTGAATATGTGCATCCATTGTTTTTTTTTTCTCAATAGGTTGTCTTCACATGACATCATAACATATAGTTTAAAACTGAGCTGAAGGCCAGGTCAGGATTCTATGGTGAAATCGGCTGTTTAACTGTCAGATTGCGGATGTGGCGACTTGGTTTATGGTTAATATCTCTGTAATTACTGGGCCTATCCACATGAAATAAAAATTGGCACAAACTTTGACATCTTCTCTGTCAGCACAAGTAAACAAGAGTCAAATTATTTTTTCACAATACCTTCAGAAAATGGTTCCATTATTCAACCCCAAGACGAAAATTGTTATGGCAAATTTGCGAACCCAATCTCTATCAAATAATGATAAGGTTCAACATTTGTGGATTATAAGTTTGGATATTTCTTTAAAAAATGGTAAATGTCCAATAGTTATATAGGCCCCTACCCTCCATCTGAAAACTAGACAGTGAACGCAACCTATAGGTGTGTTTTGCTGCTCACCAGTGGTTGTAGTCAAGATGCTGTCGAATGAGCGTGTGCGGCTGGACAGTCCCATAAACGTCCACCTCAGGCATGTTGAGGTCGTCTATGAAGTAGATGAGTCTCTTGGGAGTTGGAGGAGCAAATTTACGGCCTGCTTTTTTCTCAAGAGGTTTCTCCAAGACTCCTGTGATCCAAACGTTAAATGAGACACCATTGTGCTACTACACATAACTAAATACATATTATTACTAACTACTGGAAAGCTGTAATTCTTCTTACGTTGGAGCATGGCAGAAGTAGTGTAGTAGTTGAAGGGCACTTTAGCCACCATGAAGTCCTCTTTTAGCTTGGAAACCTTATCATACACTAGAATTGTTTTACCCACTCCTGCATTTCCCACTAACATAATGGGTTTGCCTCGCTGCAGCAAAAGGTCCATGAAGTACGTTAGACAAATGGTTTCCGGAGTGTGAACCAATACTGTCTAAAACACATTAAAATAGAAAATAATAACAGATATGAAATGTATATTTATGTAATGCTGCAATAAAAAGTAAAACAGACAGACCTGCAAAGGAACATCAGGCTCAAGTTCAAAGGGCACGATGGTTTCACTCCAGGGAGTAAACTTTTTAGTCTCTGGGTCAATGTAATAATCAAAGACTGTGCCCTGAGATGGAAACTTCACCGCTCTCATCTCTTTGCACCACCATCGGCTAAATTCAGCCTTATAGTCATTCAACTGAGGATAACATAGTGTTTAAGTTTGCCATTGAAAAAAACATGAATGTACACTATTTAAATGGGATTTACATGATCTTGGAAGAGTGCTCCTCCAAAAGCCCAGACACAAGCAAAAACAAAGTAAACCTCATACAGTTCTCTGGGAGAGTCTGGAGGAGTATTCTCATTGGTCAGCAGACAGTCCAACAAAGAACACAGCGTCTATTCATACCAAAATGCAGTGTATGTATGAGAAAGTGCATACGTCATCTAATAAGAAATCAGATTAATTTCTTTTATTCCTGTGAAGTCTGTGTAGTCACGCCTACCTGAACCATGCTATTTTCTGGCATTGGTGTGATGGTTTTGAGGTTGCAGCGCACTTGCTCCAGACAATAAGGAACGTACTTGTCAAAGAGGATGGTGAGGTTTGCCCGCTCTGACTGGGCCTGTCTCATTTCTATCCAGCTGGCAACATAACTAAACAAACAGAATTCATATTATGCAAATACACATATGACATTAATGTGTGTATGTTTTCCTTTGCCTTACGAGCTCCAGCCAATGTCCTGTGGGTTGACATAGAGAATTCCTGCTCTGGACACAGTGGCAGGTGTAGCAGCTTTTAAATGTGAAATCTCAAATAGCAAGCGCATAGAGGAGGACAGGCTGATCCTCTCATTACTGGCCAAGGTGAGAACCTTCAAAGATTTGGAGTAGATTAGAATAAGATTAAGTACATACCATAACATAATGTAACACCTATAAAATATATTAAAAATGACCTTATTATCATCCATGACTGTGTTGAGTGACTCAATCCACATAGGGTCAATATCCCCATCAAGAACAATCCATTTTGGGCCATCATGTCCCACTGAGGTCAGTTCTCTCATTGTAGAGGAAAATAAACCTGTGGCAAAGGCATTTGATACATTTGATGAATAGTGCAGATGCCATTACTACACTATGCAGAGTGCAATCAAGGTCATAACCTCTACAAGAGAAGGTTAAAATACAACTTCAAACAGAAGTGTTTCTTTTACCATCTTTCCACTCCCTCGTGGCAGGGTGCAGGAAACCAAAAAGCTCATCTGTGGTTACTGCTTTAGGATTCATGTCAGTCCAAATAGGCTTCATCTTCATGTTTGAATAAGTTCTGTGTAGAGTCTTTAAGATCTGATAAGAAGCCATAAAAAGTACATGTGTTACTCTTTGTTATTTGGTGGGACATGTATTATGTAAATGAACATATATGAGACATAGACACATTTATACATTTATTCAAACACACACTGCCCTTAATAATAATAATTAAAAAAAACTATATGAATTTATGACATACCTGGCTCTTTCCAGTGCCTGGCCCACCAACAACAAACACAGAGTGACGGACGGCAAGCAGCTCCTCCAGTTGAGTCACCTAAGGAAATATTACATAATATTAACATTGTTGTATCACAGTGAGATATACAGTATACAATAAAATAACCAAACCTTAAGTATGAAGTTCTCCTCAGGCTGAAGTCGCAGCTCGCCCACAGACTGACGCACAGCCTTTTCAAGCTCTGGATCCTTCTTCCTTGGCACATCTAACTGAGGGAACAAGTCACTGATGAGCCCCAAGAATATTGGCACATCACTGGTCACAATCTTTGGGAGATTGAAGTCTCTTAAGGCTCGCATCAGTACCTGTACAGGAAAGGAGCAAAAGACAGAGATTAAAAGTTCCAAATATAACAAGTGGTTTACATAATGAAGAAAAAAACAACATCATATTTGCATTTCTATCTACACACTTGTTCTTCAGGCCTGCTCCTGTCCTCCCTCTTCAGAGATCCAGCCACAACAAGAACAGATTTGATGGCCCTCAAACCCCAGTCATAGTGATCCTGACAGAAACATTTGACAGTAGAGAAAATATTATTTATGACTTAAAAGGTGTGCAACATTTGGCCCAACTGTGTTACATTTCAAGAATCAGTGTTAAGTTTGACATTGGTGTGTATCGATTTATTTTTAACGTACAGTAACTATACCTGTTTGGACAGCAGCTCTTTGCAGAGAGTATAGAGGCTTATAAACTTGCGTGCCAAAAGCCGAGCATCTATAAATCCTTCTGCCACTAACATGATTTCACAGATCAACTCAAAGTCAGGGATCACCATGGCACATGGCCTGAAAACAAACAGAGTTAAGCTTGGGCACATGAGTTGTACTGAATCTTGCTGAGCCACAAGTCTTCTTAAAAAGAAGAAGTCAAATATAGTATCATTTTGAAAAGCAAACCTGAATAGTGCTTTAAGGTTCTCTGGCAGCTGTGCTCGACCAGCATAACCTGGGTTCAGAGTGATGAAGATCCCCACAGTTGGTTTCAGCTCTATTTCTTCTCCCAAGAAATAAAATCTAAAACAGAGATGAGAAGAAATGTATATTTTTCTGTGTTGTATGATGAGACATTTCTATTTACCTGTGTTTTTTATTGCGTACGGCATCCTGGATAGTTTTGACTTGTACAGCTACAACTGACAATACTTCGACTGAAATCCTGTTGAATTCATCAAAGCATCCCCATACTCCCGTTTGAGCCAATCCTTTGTAAATATTGCCTATAGACTGTATTGGACAAAATAAAGATGAAATAAAAAGTCAAAGAACAAATAAGATGATAACATATTCACCTTGTAATCCATCTGTTCAGAGCAATTGAAGACATACACCATGATGCCCAGGGAGCGCCCCAAATCTTTAGTGGTCTCAGTTTTACCAGTTCCTGCTGGCCCAGAGGGGGCGCCACTCATGGTCAGGTGTAGGGACTGAGTCAGGGTTATGTAACACCTCAATAAGAATTTTGACAAATCAGAAACAAAATAGAAGTCTGAATGGACAGATTTTTTTTCTCTTGTACTACTTTATTTAACTTTGCCAACTAGATACAAAAAGACAGACATGCTTCACATGCACCTGTCAGTGAGTGGGGTGATGACCAGTCTGTTTGTGTTTCCCAGATACTCGTAGCTAAACTGGAACTGGGCATCACAAATGTTCACATAACAATGCCTGGTTTCATCATCCCATCGATGGCGCAGTTGAGAAAGCCATGAAAACGCCTGAGCTGTTGTAACCTGTTCATTGTAAAAGATGATATTTTTCTGAATATTCTGTGTATAAATATTCATGATATTATGTGTAATGCTCCTATGTTGCTTACCTTTTGACTTATCAGACTAGCAACTACATCTCTAGCATGTACATCAATAGTGCAGATTGTCATTATCTTCTGTCTGTCTCCAGGTGTTAATTCACCAAGTAACATGTGGATTAGTGAGTTTAACTGTGTGATCTTGAACACACACACACACACACACACACATTAGTTATAATTAAATGGGTCGGCTTATATTTCTCCCCAAAATTGTATAAACATTACTTGTTTTTTGTTGTAGTCTTTTAGGGCAGTTTCAAACCCTTCCTCTACTCTCTCAAAAGCTATTTGTACATCTGTGGCCCACCACACCTGACTTCCAGTCAAGCCCACCTACACATAGACCAAAACAGATTTTAGTAAGAACTGTAACAATAATAGTAACAACTTTCATTTGCATGATGTTTGAACCTGTGCAGGGTAGTCAAAGAGCCACTGGTCTCGAGGTTTATCTTCATAAGCAGCCACTGCCTCCTGGATCTCTTTTCGCACTGTACTACGCATGGCGTTCTCCAATGCATTTAACCACGACTCTGCCTAAAAACCCACCAGGCATAGGTCAGTGCTGAGATCTACAGTAATGACAGCTCATCAGCAGACATGTCCGGTACCTGTCCTTCACACACACAGGACTCTGAGAAAGGAACATACTCTCCCTCTCGGCTGTACATGCCAATCGCCACAGCAACCCCCTCCTCCTCTTTGCCTCCTCCTCGTTCTGAGTCTGTGAAGCGTAGGTCTGCTATGTTGTCAAATAACTTTAACAAGTGTCTTGTCACCTACAAAACATATAGACAAAATAAACATCAGTTTGAGTCAAACATAAACTACTGTATGTAACACCAAATATTCAAAGAAGGTAAAGATCACCTGTTTAGGCTGTGTTCCCTTTGAGACTATTTCCAGCAGATCGGAGGCAGACACAAAATAAAACCTGGGGAAAGTAAGTCGTTTGGTTTCCAGATACTCAGCCAGTGCCTTCTCACACACAGACAGTCTCTGCTGCAAGGCCTCAAGGTTCTCCAAAAAGCCAGGGAAATTGGTCACCTCCACTACATTACTGTTCTCTATTGTCTTAGTCATCAATGACTATGGGAAAGATGAAATAAAACTATTATGAGAAAAGATATGTGTCAGATGTGTCTGGTCTTTTCATACATGCATAAATGTTTGTCTCACATGAAGGTCATTGTGTATTCCCTGGAAGCGTTCAGCATCATTGGCCAGCTGGCAGCGAATGTCATCACTGTTAGTAAAGATGCTGTTGAGATGAGCCCACGTCCTCTGCACTGACATCCAGGACGAGATGACCAGATCTGCCACCATCAGCTTCCTCTGCCAGCCACTCACCTCTGTCTGGAAATACTCCACATATTTACTCATCAGGATGTTTTGTAATTGGACCTATGGGTAAATTGTGTCATAATAAGTTTCAGGCAATTTGTACAGTGCCAATATATGTTCAGAAAAGCCGTAACACATGTTGACCTGATTGTCCTCCAATGTTTCTATAAGGTTCTCATCTGCTTTGAGCAGAGGCATCCCTGTGCTGGTGTGAGTCTCATAGGACAATGACATTATGCTCCATGTTTGGGTTATCTCTGCCAATACCTAGGAAAAAGCGAGTTTTCTTTAAATGCATATTTGTTATACATCAAATGTTATTCATGGAAAATGTTGAAACATACCTTTTCTATAGCCATTTCCTTTACAGCCTTATCTACTATGTTTTTGACCTCCTCTTCTACACGATGGAGTTGTAACTCTAATAAGTCTCCAAGGGTAGTGCCTTTCCCCATCACAAATGTTACCTGTAAATAAATAATATTACATCTCATGTCAAAGCTTCATGTCAATTCATTTTGAGGGGCTATAAACTAATATTTACAAAGAAATGTAGAGCCTTACCCCGGTGGTGTTCATAAGCTGCTGCCAGTGCCGCTCCCTGACAGCCGAGTTCTGCAGTTCATTTACTGCTCTTAAAGATGTGAGCATGTTTTTCACTGTGGACTCCAGCCCCACGTACACATCCCACACTCGCACCTCTTTATCCAACAGCTTCATCTCCTTCAACCAGACAAGAAAATCAGAGAAACAAATTTGGAAAATAAAATGATGAACAAAACTTTACTTTAGCAAAACGTCTAAGCTCCATGTCCATTTGTTCAACATTGATCTCCTTCCATGGTGTCTTAGTCCAATCTTCTATACTGGTCTGAAAGGTAAGAATACCCTTTATTACTATGCTAAGCATTGAGATTTTTAATATTTTATATATATATACACATATACACATATACA
>KN479266.1:92909-132821 GCA_000787095.1 Periophthalmodon schlosseri | reverse complement strand
AGACTTGAACCACCTGGACCCATCCACAGACCGTTTGTCATGTTCCCTCCTGTGTCCTCCGTATCTTTTATAGTTTTTACCTTGAACAGAATCCTATTTTTAAAACATAAATCACAAATCTGACCCCAGTGCTTGTCAGAAAACTTGCAGTTAGATATTTTTTTTCCCAAATCGTTCAGCCCATACCGCTCCCAGTTAGACTGATGTTTTTCAAGGTATCTTTGAGCAATTAAATCACCCTGCAATAAAATAAATGCTAGATAGATGTGGAACATTCCAGGTAAAGCAATAGCATCTCCACGGAGAGACCCTCTACCAGAAAGGTTACATAGTGTGCCTTTAAATGCTATAGAAGTACCTATATTTAATCTGAAATCAGTACTTTTATCCACAGAGACGCAAGTAACATTTATACTCCAAAAATTCCATTTATCAAAATGATTCAAATATGGAACACTTGGGCTCCCATAGTCTCAGTATAGACCTGTGGGAAACACTGATATTAATAACTATAATCAAAGTTAAGTAGGACAACAAAAAACAGATCTTATCTTTAGCTCTCAAGACCCAAATTATCTCACTTGTGCAGTGTAGTCACTTTTGGCCAATATTTTCCATCAGATGCCCTCCCTGATGCATGCAGCAAACCTCATGGGTGTTCCTTCCTCATTCCTACCTCCTGTCAACTCTCTGTCATCCAGTCACAACCTGATACCGTTGCCTGTCTTTTACTGTTCATATGACAACTATAGGGCTAATACTGATTTGAATAGTCGACCAGTCAGCACTTACAGACTTTTATGTGTTCAGAGCCCTAGTCGCACGGGATTACATTTACCTAGGATCCCCTGGTGAAGTGTTTCTGGTCCCGTGCGAATTGTCAAAGTCTGTAAAAATGTTTGTAAAAATTCCCCTGAATTTTACCTACTTAAATTCTGCAAACTCAGAGCTCCTCAGGTGATTCTAGTCCCATGTGAACGCTCATGTCTTTAAATTGGTCTGTTTTTCTTCTGTGCATTGAAGCTAATAGCGATTCAAAATGTCTCTGCGGCCCATTTTAGATCCAGATACAAACTAAATTGACAATATTACTTCGCCACGGACCAAACTGTAATTCAGTTATTGTTTTTTCTACAATTAAAACAAACTGCGGTAAAGACGTGACCCGGAAGAACAACACCGCTGTCATGGCAACCAAGGACCAGCAGCATGGAGGCTCTTTGGAAAAGTTTGTAAAGTTTGGCTGGAGGGGTCATATAGTGTGAACGGTTTAAAAGCAAGAGAGACTACGGCTGTTTCATAAGAAATCTGATGGCGTGGATGTCATTCTGATCTGATCGCATCAACATGGTAAGAAACAACAGCGTTAGATGCTACAGAGCAGATGCATTCTGCTAAAAACAAGCTTAAAAGAAAAGCAACGTTGGTGACATGATGAATTTAAATGTTCTTGTCTTGTTTTGGTATAGTCCGCCATTTCCAGAATAAAGTCTGTAAAAAAGGTAGTTTACTGACACTGCTTATCCTGTGTGAATGCGCACAAAAAACAGACATCATGGGGTAATTTCAATTTTACAGATGTCCCTAGGTAAAACTAATCCCGTGTGAATAGGGCTTTAGAGTCTGTATAGTCCAGATAATGATTAACGATTATTAAAAACGTCACAAGGGGCTGTACCTGATTTTAAAAATGTGAAAAACAGAAATACTTCTTGTTTTAAATGGTTTGCAGTGGTCCAAAGTTATTCCTCACTTACTTTATGCATTCCAAGCATCCTAATTATTCACTGCAATGAGTTTATAACTGCTTCGCACAACTTTCAGAGGCCAGCGCAGAGTTTTTCAGTCACAATAATACTAAGAACAACTAAATAGCTAATGCTAACCATGCACTTCATGTTTCCCGGACAAGAAAACGCTTAGATGTAGACAGTACACAGCAAACTTAATTTGACCTCAGGAGCTGCTTATGCAATATATCTGTACAGGGGCAAGACAAATTTTGCACAAATACATGGGGAAAAAAAACAAACAATTTCAAGTTCTTTAATTGTTGCAGCCCTAATAAATACACATTCCCTCCCCTTCTTCCGTGACATCTTTACCTGCCGAAATCTAAGCACCATAGTCCATTCCTACATTCATTGCTTGTTTTCTGGGCCAAATATAAAATGTAAAAGAATATAAACCACAAAGTCTTTTGTAGGCCTAGGTTTGACACTCAGGAAATGAGAACGCGTGATTGGATAGATGGAGGAGAGGAGGAGCGGACATGTTGAAGTACACACATGCCAGTTTGTATCTATCCTACCATTAGGACAGAAGCAGCAGTGTTCCTCTCAGATGTCCTCACAGCAGTAAGACGCTACAAGGACCAGATGAGCTGTCAGAAACAACATATCGTTCCATATTGTTTAGGATTCAGAGCAATAGCATAAACGGCTGCAGTAAAAGAAAGTAGGGCTGAGAATTAAGGATATACTCGAAGATTTGTAGCTGTTGTGACTTGCGTACGCTTCTAATCAGATTAAGGTCAAATGTGCTGACGGAAAATGTCCCAGATTTAAAAGTTGCAACACTCAAACAAAGCTTTGGCTATTGCATAAAATTATAAAGTACATCAACTGTCTTTATTATAACTACTACTACCTACTATTATCAGCGACTACAACAAGAATGAGTGCTGCCAACTATACTACCACAATATTAACCGCTACAAAATACTCAAACTATGACTTCCAACTATCAAGTATTACTACGACCAATAACTAATAAAGTTGAGTACAATTACAAACTACTACTATAAACTACTATTGCCAGTTATTACTACAAAGTACAACTACCAACCACTACTGCTAACAAATTTTAATGAGGAAACATAACCTGCCGGCAAGGTTACGGAAAAAGGTGGCGCCCTCTCCAGGTGGGTTTAGAGTCCCTGCTCATGTATCTCGGGGTCTTGTTCACGAGTGAGGAAAAGATGGAGCGTGAGATTGACAGGCAGATCGCTGCAGCCTCTGCAGTGATGCGATCGCTGTGTTGAACTGTTTTGGTAAACTAGGAGCTGAATCGAAAAGCAAAGCTCTACATTTATTTGTCAATCTACATTCCTACTCTTACTTATGGTCCCTGGTTTATTCCTGGTTCAGTCATGGTTTAGTTCTGGTTTAATCCTGGTTTAGTCCTGGTTTAGATCTCTGTTCCTACTCTCACCTATGATCATGAGCTTTAGGTAATGACTGAAAGGACAAGATCGCAGATACAAGCAGTTGAAATGAGTTTCCTCCACAGGGTGTTGTGAGGTTGGCAGCCTTGCTTCCATCAGTCTGCCTCCAAGACCACACACCGGATAAAGCGGAAGAAAATGAATGGATGAATGAAGCAAACCTGGATAAAAAGATGAATTCTCTGATATTTGAGACGTCACACTGTCACCAGTGGAGGGAGAAAACAAACCACAAAAAACAAGGCGACGCTAACACACGTACTACAGGCTATTTTACCAGAAATATGCACTATTTTGTTTTTCCAAAGCCCACAGAGTGTAGTATTTTATGCATTTGTGGATGGAAATGATGTCTGTGCTTTTCTCTCAACTGAATTTAACAAAAGTTTCTTGGCTTGTTCCGCTGTTGTGACTATTCATCCTGACATTTGGCCTTTTCCTGATCACTTTCAGCGAGAGCCGTCCCAGACTCGTGAATGTGTAGCGCTTAGTTCAGAGTGCTACACATATCAAGCCGGCATTAGCTACATTAGATGAAACTTTTATAACTAAAGAAGTTCTGCATAATCTACTTGTACTGAAAGTTTTGCACTGTTGTTCTGTTGTTCTTTTGTATATATTCAGTTAAAGTCTGTTTTCTATTTACCTTATTTTTAATGCATGCCTTATTTTTAATTTAGCTTATATTTACTATTATTATTCATTGTTTTATGTTGCACCACAGTGCCGAAGCAAGTTAAAACTTATTCTAATTCTGATATGATACAACCTCAAAATATTCAACAAAACTTCTTCATAAAACTGTGCTAGTGTCCTTCCGGGAAATCCAGTACATTCAAACATTCTGAAAAAAAAAAAAAAGTCTTGAATAAATGATAGATTATTCTCTATTACAAAACAAATCCCTTTTGTAAGCAGGTCATGCAATATTCACTGTAATCATCTGCATTCCTCCCACTCGACTCGGGCTAAATCTGGGCTGCCTGTGGTCCATTCAAATGCTGAGTGCTGAGGCTGTGGATGTTGTTTCCTGGACACATTAAACTGTAGGCTGTGTTACAGAGAAGGCATTAGCATTAGCGTGGAAGACTGGCTTTATGCACGTGACACCAGCTCTGACTGACAGCTAATGTGAGAGCTGATAATTAAGTGTGAGAGTGACGCAGGTAGAATGTGTTGTTCAGTCACAAGGAAAAACAGATGGCATAATGAAATGATTATCAATGTAATGGAAAGACTGTGCTGTCAGTGGCTACGTTCACACGCACACACCCAAAATGTGATTTCTGGAGTTAAAATTATAGAAAAGTCATGTCAATGAGCTGATGTGTAATCATATTTCTTTCACACCTGTGCAGGTTTTGACCAGAAAATTATGCAAAATACCTGGTTGTCAATGCCCCAGAAAATTATGCAAAGTACCTGGTTGTCAATGCCCCAGAAAATTATGCAAAGTACCTGGTTGTCAATGCCCCAGAAAATTATGCAAAGTACCTGGTTGTCAATGCCCCAGAAAATTATGCAAAGTACCTGGTTGTCAATGCCCCAGAAAATTATGCAAAGTACCTGGTTGTCAATGCCCGATCTAAGCAGGGTTGGGCCTGGTTAGTGCTTGGATGAGAGACCACTGGGAATACCCAATGCCACAGTGGGCCAGTAGTGGCTCTACTGCAAATTCATGTTGTGTCCTTAGGCAAGTTACTTTCCTAATGTGGTGTGAGTGTGAGTGTGAGTGTGTGTTGGTGGTTGTTGTAGGGGCCGATGGCACTGATTGGCAGCCTTGCTTCCATTAGTCTGCCCCAGGGCAGCTGTGGCTACAGTAGTAGCTTACCACCACTGAGTATGGAGTGAATCAATAATAAATACACTGTTAACCTGTAAAGCACTTTGGGTGTTTCAAAAGATGCTATATAAATCCAGTGCATTATTACTTATTAATATAGTACTTATTCAGTGTTTCCCTGGTAAAAGTCCATTTTCGTGTTAAGTGATGTTAAGTTGACTTCTTGAGAACTCTCGGGGCGCTATAGTTGAAACACTCATTAATTTGAATAGGCTAGAGCAGGCTGCTGTTTAATTTGTGAAAGGTGCTATAGAAATAAACTTTTGTATGCTTGCTAGATAATTTTCATGATTGTAAACTGAAACCGCACTGACCACAACCAGGAGTGTTAAAACTGCACTAATGAGAACTGTGCTGAGAGGGGAAGCACAGGGGCCATTTCATTTGAAAATTAACGCTTTGAAAAACTCATTCTGAAACGGATATACTATGTTAAAGGTACTGTATTTTGACCTATCTGTGTCCCCAAATATGAAGATAATTATAATGCTGGTTTATTCTTAGTTACACAAACATTGGAAATGATGTTTATTTATTTCAGCATTTAGTGTTTGTTTTTCATCCAATCAAAAAGCAGAATGAGCCTCACACAAGTCTCTCATTTGGGTTACCAATTTCAATTATGAAATCCACTTGGTTTAAATCTAAAATGCCTCTCTCTGATCTGAATCATCACATCCTAAACCAAGCACCTGCAGCCAATCATGAATCAGTGCTAGTGCAGCCTCTGCAACTCAGTGAGTGAATTCTGGAGGTTCTGAGCTTTCACATGAGGCATGGCCTGTCCATGTACTGAGACTGAGATAAACTTGTATGTGTCTCTATCTGCAGGTTAAAGTACTGGCAACCCCAGTTCAGTTGTGATTATAGTACCTTTTTAAAACACACAAGAGTGCAGTCTGCAAACAGTTGAATAATGTACATTTTAATGAATATTGATATGAATAAGGATTCAAAATCAATGATTCAAGTAAAAGCATCAAGCCAAACATCAAGCCAAATTTTAGAAAATGATCTAAATCAGTTCTAGTTATTATTTCTAATGATGTTTGTCGTTGTGGTAATACAACTGATAAGAGTCGAGATTCACTCCGACTGCTAAACCAATAGAATCCCAACATGTTTCTTGAGGTCTAAACTACAGTATTAGCAGCATTTATACATAAGGTGACCCAATAGACCCATATTACATTGTTTATATGATTGCATGCTTTGCTATTTGGTCATAATGACCACTTAAAGAGAAGGTATTACACTTCTATGGAGTATTACATAACACATTTAGATCCCCATGTTATCTTTTACTGGTTTTAATACATTGCTACATTTGCAATGTATTAAAAAGTTTTGTCTCTCTGCCTCTCGCTGTTCCATGAGGGGAGGGCTAAGCAGGGAGCAGCCATATGGTGGAAGCATGAGAAGCACTGCAGAGAGCTTCCTGGTTATGTAGGCTTGTGGGCGGAGCCTTAGATACACCTAACTGTAAGGAGGGTTAGAATAGTGCCCTTGAGAGACTGCAAGATTACTCAAACATGCACAAATGATTCAAAAAACTTCTTCAGGCATGTTTTTGGTGAGGGAACGTTATTACATGGTAGAAAGCTCCAAAGAATTGATCTAGCATAACACTTCCTCTTTAATAGGGAATTTAATCTTATTCCATTCATTCAGCCCTATGAATTATACAAACGGTTTAGTTTTGAGGATTGTAATAGTTAGGACAGTATAGAGTGTGTCCCTGTGACTCACCGCCACGTTGTAGATGGCCATGCCCACAGCGCGGTGGTCGTTGATCTTCTCTGTGGAGATGGACTTGGTCTCATAGGCCAAGAAGATCCCCAGCAGCAGGAGCAGACCCTTGTACCCGTACACCACACCTGAGGAGGACAGCAACATATGAAGGTGTATTTAACAAGAGCTTTAAAGGTGCATTATGTGACATTTATATGGGTGAATCCAGCACCTACTTGTCTCCACGGAGATTTTATTGCTTTGACTGGAACAGTAAGCCATTAAACTTATCTAGCTTGCATTTATTCAATGTCACGTATTTTAATTGCTAGGAAAAAAACCTTTATTCCTACTGTGACCGGGCATGCCTCTGCACAGATCTGACCAGTAACTAGTCTTTTTAAACTGAAGCTTCAGGCAAAGCAATATCACTTCCATGGAGATAAACAGTTTGCGGACGTTAGGCTATTGTCGCAAATGGAAATTTGTCCTCTGCATCTGACCGTTCCTCAATGCTGTTTTTTTGCTATTCGATTGTTGGTTAATTTATTCAAGGTTGCGACAATGTACCAGTTTCAAGGTGATACGGAAGAATTGTACTGCCAGATGCCCTATCCTGTCACTGGAATATAGATGAAGTTCCCGAAGACAAAACAGCAGTGTGCACCCTGTGAGTTCGAACCACTGACCCTGTAGTTGGTGGGTGAAAATCTAACCCACTGCACCACCATCGCCCTGCTCTGGACTCATGAGGTACCACACGCTCCATCACTCACCCAGCCACGTGTTCATCTTCTCTGAGCTGCAGTGCTCCAGGAGAGGCTGGATCAGCACGTCCAGGTCTCCTTTGGGGTCCTCCCTCGTGAATTTCTATAAACAACAAGTCACATTGTGTTAGCAGAGTGCACTTTGCTACGCTTCTATACACAACATCAGGCAGAGGTGAGTAGTCTTTAGTTACTTTTACTTGTGTAACTTTTTGAAGCAATAGAAACTTGAGTAACCTTTTGAAGAGATAGTACTTTTCAGAGTAGTTTTTAGATACCATACTTCATCTACTTGAGAAATATATTATACAGTGTAACAGTACTCTTACTTGAGTAAAAGCTTTGGTTACTCTTCCCACTGTGAGTAAAGCCCATTATACACTACAGGATAATTTGCCCTATTTAGGACCCGACTTTTGATCCTCGTATGCGTTTCTTAAACTGCTGCACTCCTCATTTGTGTGGTGTCTGTGTGAATCTGAGTTGCTCTGTCATATCGTAACCACAAATCAGCACTACAGTAACAGCCAATAAAACAGAGCATCAGGGGAAGAGGGAGGAAGTGTTGTAAAGTTGTCAAGTGAAACTCCAGCATTCTCGTCCATATTATCTATTAGAATTTGTCCTCTGCAAATAATGACACCTAGTCCACAAAACAGCACTATTAATGCAGTTTGAAGTCATCTTCATAAAGTAAAAAGGCAAAAGCAGTTTGTAAAAAGTGTGTCTGTTTACATAAATACACTGAAGCTGCTGCTACAGGAAACACGGCTCTACTTCCTGTGTAATTTATCTCCAGCTTTCTGTACATTAAGAGCATTTATCTGAAATATAGCATCACATTTCACAAATAATAACAACACAGTTTTGACTTGCATCTAAAGTAAAAGTGCAATGCTCTGATCTTTTGAACACTTTAGAATCTCAAAACGAGGGTTAGTTTTAGCGTGTAATGTGCGGCCTCTTCGTTGCAGTCTTTGCGCTCGGAGATTTAAAATCTCATACGATTCTCCTCATGTCTGTGGTCTGTGCTTTTTGTCACATATTTAAAAATCGTTTAAGACTGAAAAATCCTGTAGTGTGTAGCAGGCAAAACATTTGCGCTTCTTGCCTCGCTCCTTCAAATAAGATTCAGTTTTTCTAATTTTTGTGTCTGTCCTTTGAAAATACCCAATTTTTAATATTTAGTCTGTCCATTCACATTAACTCATACATCATATTTCAGATTTTAAAAACATTTTACCTCAAAACTGTTACGCAGTACTCAAGTAGTAGTTTCTCCAAATACTTACTAATTTTTTGGGTCACTACTTCTTGCTTCTATATGACTAGATAATAATATTTTAAAGTAACGTTACTCTTACTTGGGTACAAATTTTGGCTATTTTACCCACCTCTGTGTTATTTTATGAGGACACAACATTGCAAACATGGTTAATATGACCTTCTAAGCAAATCCATGCAATTGAAAGAGATTTTACATTGCTGGTCTGTCCTACCTCCACTGTTATGTGCAGGGGGTCCACTATCTGCCAGATCATGAGGGACAGCACATCGATGCCCAGGAGAACACCTACGGTCGCATACAGCTTCCACGGCTCCAGGTGCTGCAGACAGGGAAGAGAGAGAGAACAGCAGTCAACAAAAGCAAGTCATTGGCAGAGTTAGATTTTTTGACATACACACACACAGCAGTACAGTCAAACTAATTCAAGTATAATTTAACAATGACGCCTGTAGTCTTGGTTTAGTTTTTGTTTAGCAAGCCTTTTTTAAACTGAATTGCACATCTAGACACGGTGAGGACCTGCTAACTCAACACAAAACCACCCAACACTTCTTGCTTCTTACAAATTAGATGCTCTGCCTAATTTTTACAGTTTCAAAACATGAAAAACAGAACTGATTCATTTTAAATGGTTTGCAGCACTCCAAACTTATTCCTCACTTTCCTAACACATTCCTAGCATACTAATTATTCACCGCAATGAGTTTATATGCTTCCAGAGCCGGAGTTTTGCTGTCATGCTATTGCTAACCAGCATGCTAACAGCACTCTAGCATTTTATAACAGCAAAACATTTTATAACAGAACAGTCTCATTTTGACCCATTTTGTCTCTTTTTTTTAAACAATATATTGGCACAAGTGCAAGGGAAAAAAAATTAAAAAAATTGAGGGACTGTTTCTTGATTTTTCTTTCATGTAACGGAGCAGTGACAGCCTGTTTTTACATTCATTTTTCCCATAGACTTTTTGAAAAATTCAAATATTAAGAGTTCAAAGGCATCGTAGACTAACCAGCTACATGCTAACTAATATCCATAATGTGGTCGTTTTAACTCCAAAAAGCAAATTTAAAATGCAAGATTCAGCAAAATGCTTTAATAACTTTGCGGTTTATAAAGTTCCAGAAACAGATTTTAAATACAATTATTGTGGTCATTACTTACTTTTTTTTTTTTTTTCAGAAAGTCTATGAGAAAAATGACAAATTTTGTTCTGAAACTGGGGAGTGGGTGGTCACTGTTGAGCTCCATAAAGTAATTTTGAAATAAACAAAAAAGTTTATCTGCGACTCCCATTTAGGCTGCTACCAATCCCTATTGCTGTATTTGTAGTGAAGTCGATTACTACGCTGCCCTATTTATCAAATGCAGTTGTGACACTCCGGTAGCCAGTAGGGAAACCCTCCGTCCAAACTCAGTAAATCCTTTGATTCCCTGAAGGAGGATTTATGGAGCCGCAAACAGAGCGGCCGAAGCACAGTACACTGATCCATCACTAACAGGGGCCAATTCAATCAGACTGTGGGCAGTGGGCCGTAGCGGCGCCGGAGAGTACGCGCGGACTTCCATACACAGATATATGTTAGATGTGTATACAGTGAGGAGGCAGCGGGAAGAGCCGTTCTATAAAATGACATTGCATTATCCACATGAGAGCGCCTGTCACCTGGACTAAATATGGGCAATAAAGATAGCCCCAGGACCCATCTTCAGTAATAGTGTTGTATACAGGCTTGGTCAATGTGAGAAATGTACCATCACACAGCTGTACCGAGCCTTTCTTTGTGGAGAGCTCGGTCTATGGTCAATGTCAATAGAGGTTATAATTGATACTTTACAGTGACATCACGCTGGGGGTGTTCTACATGTACATCTATAATGGAATGTTCAGCAGTTACCATAGAGACACAATAGCAAACACTGTCAAAAAGTTTAGTTTTAGTCTGAAAACTGAAGAAGAAATGGAAGAAGATGGATTTAAATAACACATTTTCAGGAGCCTGTGATCAATACGAGCGTTCATAGTCGTGTTTAGGTGTTTGATTTTCAACAAAAAAGGTGAGAGTGACTAAGTGAAAAACTGCTAATGCAAACTAGATTATGACTGTAATTTTGTGAGAGGGCGACTCGTCTGTAGTTCCAGCAAAGTCAGTTCTTTATGGTCAGATTGTGTTAAAACAAAGCTCAGACTGAAGTCTAACTTGAGTAACTGAGCGTCTGACAGAGTACTGCCTACGGTTAGCATCACACTGGGGGGGAAGCTTGAATGGACAATAATACCATAGTTTGTTGAGCGTTCATGTCTCCAGGTTCCGCATGGATGGAGAAAAAAAACCAAAACAAAACCTCCTGCCCTAAGCCTGGTCTCCACTGCAGTTTTGTCCGCCTGCGATGAAAAATTACTGAGGCTTGAGTCATGTCTCAAAAACGGGACCTTATCTCACCATTTCCCTTTCATTTATTAACTTTCACAAACGGAAACGCAGCCAGCAAAATAGTTGAGATAGATAGTTAGCATTGGTAAGAGCCAGTTTCACTTACGTTTTTTAACGCTTTGAGTCTTCCCTCCATTTGCTCTCCGCGCTAACTCACTCACCCTTCAGAGTGCTATCACATTACAATCGGCGTGCATTCCGCTAATCAAACTACTGCACATCGAATCGAGTTTGCCAAGTTGTTGCGTACAGTTTTGTATCATGTTTTTGTGTTTTGTGTGGGAGCATGGATGACGAAGGCTTGTGGGCAGAGCATTGGACAAAATCTTGCAGCTAACCATAAGAAGAGTTCGACTAGAGCTCGGGAGAGATTGCTAAATCACTGAAACATGCATGGATGACATCGCAAACCTCTTCAGGCATGTTTTTGATGAGGGAACAATGTTATAACATGGTAAAAAGCTCCAAAAAGTCGATTTTGCATAACATCCCCTCTTGAGACAAGCTCTTGTGCGCGATCTTTCTTCCCAGAGGAGAATAAATTTGTGAAATATCCCTTTTTTAAATGCTACCTATCTTCCCAAAAACTAGATTGCTCATAATCATGATAATAATTTGGTGCAACTACTGCTTTTGCTTAAAATATAACTTATCAATTAGTAAAAAATAAAATAAAAAACAACACAAAAATGTATGAACAAAGTAAATTCGAAATCTTGTGTCTCTCATCTCATCTTGTGGTATTTGTGTCGCGCCTCTCTCCTAGTAACATCAGAACAGAGACACTGCACTTAAACCACAACAAAGCCCGAGTGCTTTATCCCAGGCCTCAAACTACACTTATGAAATCTTTGCACCGCGACAGACAGAAGCGTGCAGTGTTAATGCGACCATAGAGCTGTGATGGAGCTAAACTGTGTGTTCTACAGTAGTGTCGCACACAGGGATACACAGGGATACACAGGGACATGGGCGTACACTCCGGCTTAGGGAAATGTGTGCATCTGAAGATTTACATGAGTCACAGGCAGCGTGATGGAATAATCCCACATGAAAAGATCTCTCCTCGTATAGAGACTCATTTCCGGGATTAGCCAAGATGGTATTTTATTTAAGATCAAATACTTGACTTTTCCTTATATCTGCAAAGTATTGGCAGCTAGTATAGATTTCCAAGGAGACAAAATATGTTTCTGTAGCAGTCTGTATGGAAGATTTTGCCTGAACCTTTTTCCCATGCATTTGAGCATAATTTGTTAGATATATTGTGTAAGCAGCTCTTGAGATAAAAATATGTGCGCTGCGTGCTGTCTGCATCTAATTAGAAAACAATTTACTGTTCGATAATAACCAGCTAAATCTATAAAACATTTTATTCAAAGATTTATTTAAAAAAAACAAGCAAACATTTAATTGGTTTAGTTTTTTCTCAGTGATTAAAAAGAAATGCATGCAACAATTAGTTAAGGTTAAGATACACATCGCTGGGTATTGAATCTCCAAATCTAGAGCTAGACTTTGTCCAAACTACCTTAGCTGGAGGATTTGACCTATTGTGCATGTTTTGGGGTTGATGGAGGAAACCGGAGTGGCCAGAGGAAACCAACCCAGACACAAGAAGAACATGCAAACTCCACACAGAAAGGCCCGGGCGACCTGGAGATCTACCTGGAACCTTGAGAAGCATAAGTGCTAGCCACTCAGCCACCGTGCTGCCTAGTTAAGAAAAATGTCTGTACTCCTAGTGAAAGATTTAGGTATCACAGATATCTTTTAACTTTATTTTCATCTGCAAAAAATTAACATATTTGACTCAAGGTGAGCCAAGCCTCTGGTCTGGAATCACTGACTTAGCCCAAAGTCAATGTTTGCATCTCCTTCTTACTATAATCCAACTCTATGGACTTCATCCAACCACACCTGCTCATCCATCTTCCATATTCAATACACGGTTATACACTTCTATATCCTCCTAGACCCTCACAATGGGACAATGTATTCTAAGACGTCCTGACCACCACGGAGCGCTTCACTGCCGTCACGGAAACCAGGGAACTATCCACTTCCGCCGGGACCAATCAGACCAGAGCATGACAAATAGCTGCTCTGTCTTGCTCAAGGGCACCACACCACTAGCGGTTCTGCGTCAGTGAAAGAGTCAGTGCTACAATAGGGAATATAAAACATTTGACTTCATTTACACGACCTTGAAACATACAGCGCAGTGGTGCTTATTATGGACCTGCTCCAGAGGCAAACACTGAGAGATTGTGGTGTTTAGTGGTTGGTGGGGCTGCACACAGGAGCCATGCCTCTTCATAATTGGACCATTTGTACAAAGGACAGAGTTGCTTGTCTGAAAATGCCATCGACCAGTTTCAGTGTTAATCAGTTTGGTGGGGTCGCTAGGCAAAATCTATACAGATAATAAAAGTACGCGTGGGTGAGGGATACGGAAGAGAATGTCAAATTAAAATTAAAGGCCCTATATCACACAAAATGCTTTAAGCTTTAAGCAATGTTATAAACAAACACCTGGAGTTGTGTTTTGCTTCATCCACACATGTTGAGAAATCCTTAATTATTAGTAGGTCTACATCTCCAAAGTTCAAAATGCTCTGTTCCACCTTGTGACGTCATGCAGCGGTACCTTTCAAGTTAACAGCTACCTTTTACCTTTAATTAAGAAGAGATTGTCAATTCCACAGCTGAAATGATCCAAAGCATTCAAGTGAAGCTGTATGGAGTTGACAGTGGAGCACTTCCTGTATTACCACGTGACATCACAAGGTGGAACAGAGTGTTTTCCATTTGAGACAAGAACTCAGCCTAAATATGCAGGGTTTGTGTGTTAAACATGTGTGAATAAACAAAACACAACTCCAGGTATGTTTTTCATGAGACATTACAACATAGATCAGAAAATAGTGTAATATGGGCCCTTTAAGTTGTTTGCAAGGTTAGAAGCCAGTATTTCTGCATAATTTTGAAAAAATAGCTGAGAGATGAGGTGTGTAACTGATATGACAGATTGACAAGGGGCGAGAGTGCATTATGAATGGCTGAGGAAGCTTAGGCAGCATGCTTTGATTGGTTAGCATGGTCAGTAATATGTCAAGAAAATATAAAATAGAATAAACTAAAAACAAAACAATACGAGTGCATTCTGCAAAGTTGAAACGGTTGCGAGACTGGATTGCATTTCATTGTTTTGATCCACTTTGTGTGAATGTGAAAGTAAAATCAGCTGGAGCTTTGTTGTGTTCAATTCAGATGTGGAGGATGCAAATAGATTTAAAAAAAAAATTATTGTTTTAAGTAGGTGAGTGTCTTTTATATGTATGTTACAGCAGCTTGTATGGTTGTATGGATCCTAGTGTTGTCACGATACTAAAATTTCAATCTCAATTTCTGTACTAAGGAATAAACTCGATACTTAGACAATAGAATGTGATTTTCAACACTTTCTTTTATATTACGATGTGGCTTTATATCTGTGTGATCCCCCAGTCGTCCAGGTAGGTTCCATAGTGGTCCAGGGGCATATACTAGACTATGTGGTCTTACACTTGTTCTGATACAGCTCAAGATCGTTCTAAAGCTTTTCAGGAAAGGTTCATTTCTGTCCTGTGAATACAACTTTTTGTTAGTATCTATACCTGTTCAAACGAATATCTAGTTTCGATACTAGTTTTAGTAGAGATTAGTATCTCAGTATGCTCAGGTCAACGTCGTAACAAACTATATCGGAGTGAAAGTACACATTACCTTTCTGCGGTCCTTCTTCTCATCCTTCTTGGTGAAGACAGTGTGGACCCACCAGATCTTTGTGAACATGCTCCCATAGGCCAGACTGAAGCCCAGGCCCAGCAGCCACAGCCGGAACTGCCAGAGAACACAAAGAGACACAGAACCATAATGAACAAAGATGTGAAAGTAGGGTTGTGATTTTTCTGACAAGCATTGCGATTATGATTAGATTTGCAATAACAAGACATAACTAACAAAGTAACCATTAAGAACTAAGGGTTGGCAGTTTTTATGCAGAATAAGACAGGATATTTTGTTGTTTGGTAATCAGCCTGAATCAGCCTCTTGGACATCCAACGGAGGCAACAGAGATGCAAAGGAACATCCTGCACCCAAAAGTCCCTGAATCCCTCACCTTTGAGGTAGATAAACCAAGTGCACCTTCTTCCCTGTCTCTGCCCTCCACACCTGTTCCCAAGGACAATTAGTCACCCTATCACCCCTCACAGCTCACTATTCTCCTGTTTCTCCACCAGAGCATATGCGTGTGTCCTAATAAAACCACGCCTGTATACTAAAGAGATAACCCAATAAACCTTGAAACTGGCCTCCTGCCTCTATCTTTCTTCATCTATTTGGGTTTTTAATACATCATCAGTACTTAAATTTCCAAACTACATTTTACATGGTCCTCTGAGCCGGATAAAACCCAATAGATGGATAAATCACCAACCTAAGAAAATGGAAGTTCTGCATGAGCCCCAGTCACAGCATAGAGCAACTAAAGCAGCAACTCGGCATGACCCAGAACCTGAGACACAGCCCGGAGTTACTGTGGCTGCCGGTACTACAGCACCAGTTCTACGTGACTACAGAGCTCAGTCCTAAGCATTCCACTCATCAAATCTACAGTGTGGGGAGCAATGGGAGGCAAAGGAGAAATGTTCTAAAGGAGTCCATCAATTCTTCACAGTGAGCACATCTGGAGGAGGAACTCAAACGTATGAAGCTGGATGAACTACGCCACCAGCAGCAACAAGAGCAAGTGGCAGAGGATTAATTTCAGGAAATTAGACCAAAAGGCATCTGTAGCTGGGGAGCAGTTTTACCACCAGAAAGATTCGGTGGGCAGTGCAGGAGCTGGAAGAAGAAAAGATGTTGTCTTAGCTCTACAAGGGCTCCTGTTCCATTCCCAAACTGCAAGCCAGTTCAAGTGAAATGAAAATACAGCCTGCTGCGCCTGATGCATCCCCCTCATTCCCAGTATCAACATAAACCAGGCCCCTTGCCAGCCACAACCACATCCTGAGGGTTCTTCTGGACCTTTATCTCTCAAAATGGTTCATGATTCTGGAACCCCTAACTCTTGGCCCAGCCCATTCAGTGACTCCTCCGCCCACGTCCCTCCTGCTCCACACTACAAACCACGTCTCCGGACACTACTGACCAGGTTGTATCTCCCTTCTGTGGCGCCCCGAAGCCCGAGCACCTCCACTGTCATCAAGCAGAACCTACCCATAGCAGCCCCACTTTCAGCCCACCCAGGGTGTTTGCACTCCAAAGTTCTTCTCCCATTTTCTTCACCACTGTTAAGAGATCAGCCATGTCTTTGTACTGCTACCACTTTCTCAGGTAACATGGTGAGAAACACAGTACAATCACTCCAGGCTTGTTACCACAATGTAATGACAAGGTAACCTCACAAAAACCCAAAAGAAATCCCATTACTGAACCGAGCAAGCTGCTTCTTGATCAAGCTGTGAACTGCAGTTTATAGCTTACAATCTGTGAGTCACCCAGGAGAGCTCATCTTGGTCAACATTTTTCAGCATTTTTTCCAGACAACCCCAATCTGCCTTTCATGGCTGAAGGACATGTCCACAATAGTGACTGACCTGAATCAGCCTCTTGGACATCCAAAGGAGGCAACAGAGATGCAAAGTAACATCCTGCACCCAAAAGTCCCTGAATCCCTCACCTTGAAGGTGAATAAACCAAGTGCACCTTCTTCCCTGTCTCCGCCCCCCTGTTCCCAAGGACAATTAGTCGACCTATCACCCCTCGCAGCTCACTATTCTCTTGTCTCTCCACCAGAGCATATGCATCTGTCCTAATAAAACCACGGCATGTATACGACAGAGAAAATCACAAATAAACCCTGAAACTGACCTCTTACTTCCATCTTTCTTCATCTATTTGGGCTTTAATTCATCACCAGTACATTATTTTCCAAACTACATTTTACAGGTACTTTTGTTGTCTTTTGTGATTTGCTAATTGTGTCCATTCAAATTGCGTTTTTGATTTGACTGCAATTAATCTTGCCACCCTACGTAGAATTATAACGACTCTCACTCATACATCACAATGAAAAACAGTCTCTCTCTCTCTCTCTCTCTCTCTCTCTCTCTCTCTCTGTCTGTATTGCCTATGGGGTCACCTTCAAATCCAAACACTATCTCGCTCCAACTTGGATGAGCCTTCGACAAATTAGCAGCAGCCGCTAAATCAAGGCTCGATTCGGAGAGTAGACGCATTCCTAATCAGTGCTTTGACATTTGATTAAAAAGCCCGCACATAATTAACACAGCAATAAAATAATAACTTGGATTAAATCATTCTGGTGATTGGGGGTTGAGAAATGAAAGGTTTTCATTCTGGTAAATCCAATTGTGGTACAACTCTGGTAATAAGGTCGGAAACACAAAAGTTAATGCAAAGTTATTACAAGTGGACTGCAAGGTGCCTTTGGGCAACACACTCCTATTCTGGCCCATATCGCTGCCATATTTAGGAAACAAACACAAAATATTACATCTCTGAATACAGACATGCTATACCCCTAAAGTCCATTACATGTAGAATTTAGCTAGTGACTTCATTTTACACTCAAATCTATTTTAGATCACTGTGCAAGACCTAGCAATAACTTTGTTAAAACAGTAGCATTAGCATTAGCTTACAGAGAAACTGCACTAGCACAAAATCATTAACAAAAAGGTTAACATACATTTAAATAAATAATCATTATAATTGCCCTCAGTGACATCAGAATTTCATTTGAACATGTTTACTTCATACCCGAGTTTACAGCTAAGGTTAACATGTAACTTATCCCTATTACCCTATGCTTGTTAATTACATAAAATATTAAATGAGAAAACATAGATCACTGTCTGCAGGATATAATCCCATAATTCCAGTTATGGCCCCATCCATTTGACCTGACATTCATTTACATTGTGCCCATGTGGCTAATGATATTCATGAACATGTTAACCACTGCAGTAAAGCTGACACATCTTCAAGTAATATTCATTGTATTACACTTCTATGGCTTATTAACTGCCAACACAAAACCTATTTAGACCTCCATGTTACCTTTTATTGTTTTGAAAACATAACATTAACATAACATGTTTAATAAGTTTCAGTATTGTTTTTGACGCTCTCAGTCCCTCCTTCCCTCGCTCTCTTCACTAAGTCACTCCCCTTCAGAGCACTATCACAACACAATCGGTGCGCATTCTGCTAATGAATCTACTGCACATCACATCAGGTTTGTGAAGTTGTAGTGTATTGTTTTGAATGCTTTTGTATATTTATGTAAATAGCTGTGCAGGAGCATGCGTGACATAGACTTGTGGGCTGAACATTGGACAGAATCTTACAGCAAGGTTTGAATCGGGCCCGAGAGAGATTGCAAGATTACTCAAACATGGACGGATGACATCTAAAACGTCTTTTTTCAGGGAACAACAGTACAACTTGGTAGAAATTTGCATAATAACCCCTCTCTAAGCGACTAACTCCTGGCAGGGCTTTTTCAGTCCTGAGGGCCAAAAAAAAATGGGTCTGAGGGCCACATTTGGCCCCTGGGGCATAGTTTGGACATGCCTGCTTTAGACTAATCTAGCAATGGCCTAAAATTCAAGTTTCCTTAAAGAAGGATTAATGAAAAAGAACAATTAAAAAGAGTGAAAATGTCACCGTGGCAGCCCCTTAAAAAGTCTAAATGCATTACGCAAAGAGTCAAAACTTTTATAAACAAAGAAAGATGAAACTTGGCTTAAAATATGATATAAAACTGCTCAGTGTCTCCTTGAAAATTTGAATAGGGTCACAAAATTTTGTTTTTTGAAGACATTTGAAATTTGGCACAGACATCCTTCTGGTCATTCTCACCAAAAAAGCCAGTGAGGACATACCTCCATCGGCAATAGTTTTGCCATGGCAACATTCAAAAATGTGTCATTGAAATACAGCAGTTCAGACATACCGCATGTAGCCGCAGAGGCTTCCACAATCCATTCCTGTTTTGTCTTTGCAAAGTACTACCAAGTGCATTCCTAATTTGCCCAATGATAATGGCAATACAGTTTTTGAAATATCGCGACAACTTTGTAACAAGTATGTGAAAAAACCTTATCTGACAAGTTCAGAGTAAAGGATTTCTCAGGTCAAGCCTATTGTAAAGGTATTTCTTTCAAGTATCCTCGCTCTTGTTCATTAGTGTGAGGAGGATGGAGCGTGAGATTGGCCTTCCACACAATGGCAGTCAATGCAGCGGTCAGGCCAGGTAAAGTGATCGAGTAACTGCTCCAGTAACTGCTCCATTCTTCCTCTCTCCTGTGGTCATGAGCTGTGATGTATGACCAGTCGAACAAGATCAAATTTACAAGTTCAAAGAATGGTTCCTTTAATGGTACCTTAAAGGTGTACTATATAACTTTCCTCTTGGGGAGTCTGCACCTGCTTGTCTCCATGGTGAGGTTAAATCTTTGCCTGGCATGTTTACAGCTATTGGACTTAGAGATCTTGCATTTGTTCAGTTACATGTGTTTTAATTGATATAGAAGTTTCTTTAAAAACATGCATTATTAAAGTGAGTGGGTTGCTTCTCCACAGATCTGATCTGTAACTTGGCCTGGTGGCATCACTTGGCTCTATACAAGTTTAATGCCATACTGTGGAACATTCTTTTTTTTCATATTAGTTGTATTTAGTGTACTGAAAAACATAGAAAAAACATGCATCCTTACTATGGGTGGGCTTGCATCTCCACAAACCTGACTACTATTTAGCCTGGAGAAGGGCCTTCTCCAAATTTGGTCTTATATTAGAAGGCACAGGAAAATGTAGCTTTGGTTTTGTCTAATAGGCCACAAATGAATACTGTATATCTTACAGTGAGACTAAATACCTAAACTCTGCCTAGAACCACATGTCAAACAGAGCTGCTAAACTGGACAGTACCTGGAGGAGTAAAGGGCAGTGTGGGAGGGCAGGAGGGGTGGGGTCTGGAGGTATGAGCAACACTGTGATTGGTCTAACAGGTATCTGCACTTAAACTCCCGTCATTGCAGCCAGGTGTTTGTAATCAGAAACACTTGGCTTTAATCAGGGCAGTTCTGTGTGATGTCACCAACTACTGGAAATTGCAGAGGCCACTGAAGGCAACACACACTTAGATTTAGGCATTTTTGACCAGCAAGCAGCAAATTTACCGAGCAGATAATGCTATTAAAACACTGTATACACAGTTTAGTAGTGGAAAAGTGGATTTAGTGTTTAGTTCCACTTTAAATTGATTGCAAATAGATCATTTTAACTGAAAATCTGTCCTCCTTGCATGATGCCTGTCGACTATGGACAGTGATTAGATTTTTTCCTCTCAGCAGGGGAGTTGTTTCTGCCCCCTGCACTCCCCTTACACTATATGTGACTGTGTATGTGTTTGTGTATTTGTGTTTGTGTACATGTTTGGAGTAGTGACATGTCAGCACAGTCAGTCTCTCCTCCTCCTCCTCCTCCTCTTCCTCCTCCCCTGTGAACTGTACATCGCGACCTCTCAAACATGCACACTACACATACACATGCTCCTGCTGCACTGGGACCTCAGGGAGTCACGGCAACATGGCACTACATTTTGTTTACAGTATCTACAGTAAATAGAGGCGGCGTTCACGATTTAGAATTCACGTTTTAGAATTTTCATAATTTTAAATGGAGGGCGGGGGACTATATAACTCTATGAGAGATTCACTGATTTGAAAAGACATATCCAAACTTCCGCAGATGTTGAACCATATTATTATTTGCTAGAGACTGGCTCCACAAACTTGGCATATTAATCTCGTGGTTTAATGTCATTTAAACTGACAACAATCACGTCTTTGAGGTGGAATAAAATAATTTCACTAACCCGATCAGATCAGATTATCATAAAACTGTATTATTCTTACGCATGTATTTTTTTATGCAGAATGGGTGTCATTGTGGAGCACTTCCTGTATTACCACATGACATCACACGGTGGAACAGCGTGTTTTATGTTTGAGAGAAGAACTCAGTCTAAATATGCAAAATTTGTGTATTAAACGTGTGAATGAAACAAAATGCAACTCCGGGTAATATAACATAGATCAAAAAATAGCGTAATATAGGCCCTTTAAAGCAGAACTAAGTCATTTTTGGCGATAGAGCTCCCCCTGAAGCTCCCTTATGAGATCACACTGTCAGGGAACAGACTCAAAAAGGGATTCCCAGGTCAGGTCCACCATATTGCAAAATACATATTTAACCATCACAGGGACTTACAAAGATGTTTAATGAGGTAAAAATGTTACTTAGTTCTGCTTTAACTAACTAAATATTGTTGTTGTTATTATTATTATTATTATTATTTATAGGAAATGATATGATATGTAGCTGCATACTTTGAGATCCCCAACCAGCTAGAAACAACTGTAATGCTAACAACTCTGGGAGCTTAATACTATGGCTAATAATGAAAGTGATGCAGTGAGTTAAGTTTTGCCCCACTAACCAGAGAGTTGCAAATTCAAGCCTTGAAAACAAAACATTAGACTCTTTATATACTAAAATAATTTCTAGACAATGGTGAAAACAGATATTACTTTGCTATTTAAAAGTGATTTAGATGCTTTATAAATCCAATGTATAATAATTTCATTGTTTCCACCAGTCAAAGTACATTACATACCTTAAGAGTACATTTCAAAGAGGCCCAAAGACATAACTGCTGGTATTTCACATGTTGTCGTGGGGAGTGAAAGTGAAAGTGAAAAGGCCATCTTACATAATGCCCAATACTTTGAATCATTTACTATTTATTTACACAGTTAGACCATGTAGTGGACTTGGCCTTTTTCCACAGTGTTTTTGAAATGTCACAATTACTCCAGGGATTAAGTCTTGGAACAAAAAGAAAATGGACAAAAACAACCAAGCCACAAATATTGAAAAATAAAGTTTGGCTGAAATTATGTATTTGTTAGGTACAGGTACTTTCCGCAGGTGGCATGACGCCTGCATGATTCCATGGAAATAGATAGTTAAAGCATACTTCGGAACATCTCCATGGAGATGTAAGTTTTATACCATGAAGATATAGCCTAAGGAACAGCATTTCCATAGAGACAAGCAGAAAGAGGCCCTCCTCCAGGCTGAATAGGAGTCAGGTTTGTGGAGATGCAAGTCCATTCACAGTAAGGACACATGTTTTACAGTGCAGTAAACACAACACAAATGAAAGTGAAATGAAAATTCTACTCTATTTGTCTAAGTTTTACTATAGATATAAACCAAAAGATAAACTCAAAGAAGATAACTACAGCTTCCCCGCATTTCCTGTCACCTGTTTGTCACTGGGTTTGTTTACACCAAAAATATAGTTTTCTGGATTTTACTGGCAATTTAAATGTACCCACTCCACATGTGCCCAGCTGCACACGATTTACATAAGGCGCAGACTAGGGAGGCATTCAACTGCATGGGGTAAGAAACAGCCAGGAAAACTTTAGACATGTGTTTTGACATGTGCTCACTCCTGTAGATCAGCAGGGATGACAAACGACAGTCCCTCCACCGTGGACTAGCACTTGTTTTGTTTAGGTCGCTATGTAAAAGTGAAAGTGAAAGCTACCAGTGCTTATTTGTGCGGTGGAGAGAAAATGAATTGTGAGTAACGCAGTTTGATGCAAAGTTTTAGTGCCAATGCTAAATTACTAGACGCACTTGAACACCTCGTAGCTCCTTGTTCACTTCTATTCAGTTCTTTCACCTGCATTTAGACTGGGACAAGAGTGACTGACAGGTTTTGGGGCAAAGACGATTTGAATTTGGTTGTTTAGCGCACTCGGAGTAAACAAAGTGATTGACTAGTCCCTGGGATTGTTTTATTTATATTTTCACAAACAATTCCACCCCCCCACCGCCCAATATTCACATGTGTCTGTCCCGGTTTAGTGATTCCGTACCTGGCACACCACGGGAAACTGTCTCCGGTGCACGTGCAGTCCATCGATGCCCAAAGGAAAGACTGCAGCCAGAGCCATCATACAGCCCACTGCGGTCATGTTGTTCAGGTACGGCTGAGAGTTCTGGATGTACCTGCAAGTAGAAAAAAACAGGGACTAAGCGTTTGATTTTTACCTCGTTTTTATAATGAGATGTTTTTAAATAGTTCTACACTACCAGAATAAGTCACCTCTCATTCAGTGTTTTCTCTGTAGATAAATACTGAAGCAAGAAAGAAAAAAAAGAAACTTAAATACCTCTCTCTATATATAGTTCTATTATAAAGTAGCCACCCTCTGCTTTCAACAAAGGAGAGGGTGGCTACTGTGGGACACTTTGAGTCTTTGAATTTAAAAGGCGCTCTTAAAACATGAAAAACAGAACTAGTTAATTTTAAACTGCCATTATTCCTCACTTATCTTATGCATTCAGAGCATAATAATTATTCACTGCGAGAGTTTATAATTCCTCACTTATCTTATGCATTCAGAGCATAATAATTATTCACTGCGATGAGTTTATAAGCGCTTTTCACAACTTTCAGATCAGAGAGACCAGAGTGGATTAATTTAAATAGCATGCTAACACACACTTCCTGATTATTATACAATTAGATGCAAACAGTACACAGCAAACTTATTTCGACCTCAAGAGCAGCTTATACAATATATCTGTACAGGGCTAGACAAAAGTTGCTCAAATACATGGCAAAAAATCAGGTAAAGAGCCTTTAAGTAATTTTTGTTCAAGGTTTTCCAAATGTACTGCAGTTGATACGCAGGTGAAGTGAAGGTATAGAACATGTATTTGATATAAAAACCAAACACTGTAACATGTCTTTTAAATGTGTGTGTACTTTAAAATGTGCCAAACTATGTGAAGAGTTGTTAAAATGCCCTTGACTTCCTGCCCTCTTCTTCTGCCGTCTCCCAATTGGCTGTTCATCAGTCACATGTCAGTAGCCCTCAGCCCGTGACGGACACTTGAGCGCTCTGACAATCTCCTCCTCTGCAACATTTCATTTAGTAAAGACGCCATCCATCTTAGTGTTTACACTGCCTTCCACAGTGAAGCCAATGACGCTGGTCTAAGAACTGTTCTGCTTTGCTCACTCAAAGCAAAGGGTATTAAAGGAGTCAATATGACGGGTAGTGTTAATTTTTGGTTTTGATTTTTGCAGAGTAAAGCTAATCAGGATTAAAACATGGCTAAATGTCTGGATATATTTTTATTTTTTATTAGCAACAAAAATAACAAAACAAAAATTCAAGCCCTGCAACAGACCATATATAAGGAACAAGGAACGAAGTGTAGTTGTATAGAAGTCAATGACGCAGTGTAATGGGATTTATAAAAAAAAAAATTTAAAAAATGGTTCAACTAAATCATCAACTGAAAAAGAATGAATAGTTGCTATGAATGTTTGTTATGAATATTTTACAGAAATTTGCAGAAGTCACTCCAAATGTAAAAATAACAAAACAAAAATTTAAGACACATAACAGACCACAAGTCAGTGACATATAGTGCAATGGGATTAAAAAAAATACAATAAAATAAAATACATAATATCATCAACTAAAAAATAATGAATATTTGCTATGAATATTTTATTCCAAAAGTCACAGCATTTCACAGCAGAAGTAAGAATCAAGTCCCGCTACTCTTAAACTGTTTCCAATGGAGACTATTTTCAAGGCACTTAAGGCTGAATTTGAACCAATTTGAACCAATCACAGGAGCAGAGGAAGAGAGGACAGAATAGTCATTCAAGCCATTTGACAAAGCTCTACCTCTAACCACTGAACACTCCAAATATGTCATCATTGTGTTTTTAAGGCTCATTTTGTTGAATTCTCACGTAGCATATATGATACTCTGATGTAAGGATATAGCCAGTAGTAAGTGGTGGATGAAGTACTCAGTTGAGTTACTTGAGTAAAAGTACAGATACAGAGGTAAAAAAGTTACTCAAGTATAAGTAAAAGCATCACATGAAAAAATCTACTTAAGTAAAAGTATTTAAGTAACCATTTAAAAATGTACCTTAAGAGTAAAAAGTACAAGTATTTCACACAAGTGTTGTTAATTTGTTAAATGTTAAAGTATTTCACACAAGTGTTGTTAATTTGTTAAAATGTTAAATGTAGTGATATTGATTAAAACATGATACAGGTTTTGGTCAACTGTTGCAATACAAATCAGTTTCTTAATTTTTCTTATGAACTTCGTGTATTTATTTTAGTTTGCTCAAAGCCGAAGCTTGAACTCGAAAACTTGTCCTACTTTTTACTTTTCAGTCCAGTTGAAAAAATGTAGTAGAGTAGAAAGTACAGATACCTGCTCTCAAATGTAGTGAAGTAAAAGTAAGAAGTATCCACTGTAAAATGTACTAAAAGTACAGATACCTAAAACTTCTTATTAAGTACAGTACTTTACTACTTTTACTTCATTATCTTCCACCACTGAGAAATAGTAGCTGCAATAGTAATAGTGGTACAGTAGTAAAAGTACTAATAATATTTTGGAATGTTCAATATATTGCTCCTTAACTTAAACAACTGCCTGGAACAAAGAACTGTTCTATCAAATAATGCCACCTATAAAATAATGAATTTTGTAAAGCACAATCAAATGGTCCAACTGTAAAAGCATCGATGTAGATTCTGTCTCTAAAGTTAAGTCAAACTTTTAGAAATATTGTAACCCACACAATTTGTTAATATGTTACTGCTTGGCCAAATGCTTATCTTATCGCTAATACACACATGTTCATCGATGTATACTGCACAGTGAGACTCTCTAATGTAGTTTTGGTCTTGTTTCGTTTCTATAACAGCCAGATGAAGTCCTATACATATAGTACATATTCACATAGCCCTGGAGTATTTGTGTACCTCCAGGGATGCCTGTACCCCTGTTTGGGAAGCCCTGTCTTAGATTACATCCTTTTCTCCTTTTTAATTTAACAGTAGTGTGATATGAGCACTCACAAGTCGTGCTAGCTTGCGGCAGTTTGTAGGCCAGGCCACTGGGGGAAACAAGGTTGCACAGCACTTCAGTTTCAGTATAAAAGCTACAAAACATTACCCTCCCAGGGCTAACCGCTAACTCTATAACTCTAAAACAACACTGCACATTCAATATTTTCATACTAATACAGCTAACTTAAAAGTCATAAATTATGCATTGTTCACGCTTTAAAAAAAAAACTTTCTGACAGACAAGGCAGACATGTTCATGTTTTATATGATGCAGTAGCAAATATAATGTATATAGTGTTAAATGCTCTGAACCCATTTTTTCTGATGTGCAGTATTTGAGCAAAGTTTGTCTTGCTCCAGTACAGATATACTGTATAAGCTCTTGAGGCCAAAGTAAGTCTGCTGCATGCTGTCTGCATCGAATTATAAAGCATTTTATTGTCTGATGACAAGAAAGTGCGTATTAGCATGCTAGTTGCTGTTAGCTTTACCGTGTCTGCAAAGCTCTGCTCTGGCCTCATTGTGGTGAAAAATTAGGATGCTCAGAATGCATAAGGTAAATGAGGAATAACTTTGGGTGGGGTGCCACCTTAACATTCAAACCTAGTTATTTGTAATAAAACGTTAGTCCTCGTCAGTGAAAAGAAAATAGTTTTCAATTTGTTCCAACATGTCTCCATTAAATAATAATGCATTTGTTTGTGCAGGAATCGATCCGTTTGGTGGACTGTCACACTGAATTTATTAATGTTGCTATAATGGTAAATGTCATCTCACAGTTCGGAGGTTGTAAAACACAAATAGGGAAAAAGGGTTTTGCGAGAGCCAGATACAAGTTTGGACTTCGGCTAACGATTTTAATTTAACTTCCTTCCTCTGTCGCCATTTGAGAACCAGACAACATAGAATTAGTGATTCTTTTTATCAGTCAGGAGTGTTTGTTCACCTGCTTTACATGTTTCAGCCTGTATCCTTCCTCAGAAGTGGCACGTGATGGTGCAGTGACGTGTCTTGTAGGCAGCCTACGAGACACGTCACTGCACCATCACGCTCCTGTCTGACAAAAATAATTGCTAATTCTAAGTTTAAAACTGAAGATGGAATGAAACTTTACTGAGAACCAGACAAATTGGGTTCAGGGCCTTTAACTCCACACTTTTAACTCCAGACATTTTACTCATTGCCACCATCACGCTGTCGGTCCCATGCGCACTGGAGCTGGCACAGAAAGGGTAACTCTCCTCCCACACAGCCCTGCAGTGGAGCGCAGATGGATATTTCTGTCATTCAATCGTCTCCCGGCTGCTCGCCCCGGTATTAGCTGTCTGTCAGGCGTAGCTAACACAAGTAGCGCTGGCTCCCTTATAGACTTGAACCAGTTCTGGATTACACCTCTCTCTCTCTCTCTCTCTCTCTGTCTCTCTCTTTCCCCCTGTCTCGCTCTTTCTCACTCCTCTCTCTCTCTATTTATCTCTCTTCCCTCCCCTCCCTCTCACCCTCTCTCTCCTCCCCCCATCCTCTCTCTCATATTAAAATGTCCCGCTGGCTCGGAGCATGGGCGCGAAGGCTTAAGAGCGGAGTGTGTCTTTCTCCTGGAGGACGCCAACACGCGGTCTGGCACAGGAAACGGAAAATCCTCTTTAGCGCTGAAAGCTAATCCAAAACACAACACCGCCCGCAAATACACACTTTCGATTGATTTGAAAGTAATTATAGTGGAGAGAGGCAGATTTTTGACAAGTTAAAGACTGGAATAATGTCTTCTTAATACAAGCGTGATCATTTTGGTTTAGTAAAAAGTAAGTGGAGGGTCCTCTGTCTATGCATCGACAGCACACATATTTTTTTTACCTTTTAACCATGTTGTCCTGGTGTCTGCTTATCAAAAACATACCTGAAGTTGTATTTTTGCTTCATTCACACTTCACTCACACTCATGTTTCATTAATCCATTAATCCAAAATTGTCTTCCCTGAACTCTCAAAAATGCTCTGTTCACATTTTTTTTTCGGATTGTCGCAAACTCCAGACTTCTCCCATGCAGCAAGTCCATAAGTCATCCCCGGACTCGTTCTGTGGTCAGATTGTGTTCACAGTGAATGCATGGCTTTATTAGAATAACATTGTTTACTTATCACAAAACAAAAGCATGTTTCAAAGGAAACTAAAGCCACAAGAATGCATCATATGTGTTCCTTAAAGCAGCGATCAGCAAGTTTATTGAATTGGAACTTTTTTTTTCTTGTCAACAAATAATGGGCCTAATATGACATTACCACCACTCTCCACAGATCTGATCTATAACTTGGCCTGGTGGCGTCACCTGCTTTTCACCATAGAGATGGATTTAGTAAAACACTGGCACTGGCTTTTGAACTTAAAAAAAAAAAAAAGCTAAATTTTTAACTTAATATTTGGGGATTTTGATCAAATAAGAACTGTAGCTTGTGCAGTTCAAAGGACAGAAGTTAAGGACTATTGGATTTTGTGATTTGAGCGTTGGAGTGGTTTTTTTTGGGTTGTTTTTTTTGTATCCATGGCGAACCTGCTTGGAAATAGCTATGAAGCTAGTTCTGAAATGCTACAGACTTTTTGCAACAATACAACAGGCTTTTTACACCAACTGAGGCAGAAGACATTCCAGAGGAAACACTTGGAGTGACTGGCCCCTCTCATCATCGACCAAAACAACAGAGCAGAAGGTTTAGAAAAGGCTTTCCTGTTGTGTATCCAGAGTTCAGCTGGCTCCCCCTAGAAGACACTGCTGTGATGCTGCAGGACACAGAGGACACAGAGAGAAGGGACGCTTTTGTCCTGAGGGCTGCTACTCTTCTCAGATTGCCCTGACACAGGATGTGATGACCCTACCTGTTGAGCTGCACTGAGACTTTTGTTTGAGCTTGGAGCCAAATAAAGTGATATTGATTGATTGATTCTACTGTGTTCAATTCCAGGCATAGACACAAGCAGGCGGTGGACGCTCCCTCAGAAAACTTACATAGTGCACCTTTAACAATCCAATGCTAAAATGTCCAAAAGTGTTAACAGGCCATAATAACAGGAACCTGGATTAGTGCATGTATTTTATACTTACTGTCAGATTCCATACCAGTCGTGAGTCATTACAAATTTCAGAAAGCATTAAAAATATGATAATTTTGCATGTTCAGAAGTACTTTAGTACTTTAGTACTCAAGTTTAAAAGTGAAACTACTTTGAAATTATTGCACACTGAAGGACAGGTGTTTGCTTAACTGCACCATAACCCAAACAGATCGACCCAAATCGATCTGTTCTGAGGTTTATAAACAGTTGTGAGGGGCAGCAGCTCTACCTGACATTGCTGTTGTAGATGTTGAAGGTGAGACACACGATTCCCAGCAGAATTCCCAAACCGGCAAACACAGACACGGACACAAAGAGCTTCTGAGACAGGTACCGGAACTCTTCTATGACCACCGTCTGGTCCGCAGGGGGTCCGGCACCTGAGAGAGAGAGGAGAGCAGAGTGTGAGTGGACTGCAGAGACACAATCTTACTGGAGACATTATGTTGCATTTGAAAAGTACATTTGGGAGCTGTTTTGTGTAAATGAAAGAGAGTTATGATTTTAAGAATTCAAGCAAGAGAGACACACAGGCAAATGACTGCGGAGCAATGAATAATTTGTAGAATGGATCAATTTGGCACTTGAAACCCAGCAGATATAACTGTAGTAAATGTGAAGAAGAGAAAGAATAATGCTTAAAGGAAGGTTTGATAAGACTTTGCATTAGAAAAGTAGTATCTAGGATTGTCACGAGTCGGTGTAATCCCTCATTTGTTCAGAAGTGATCCAATTTAGAAAAGGTTTCAAAGAAAGTCATCTGGACACTGTTTTTCAAGATTTTGAATCAGAGTCAAAATGTTTTGAAGTGTCCGGATAACTACCTTTAAAACCTTTTCTACCTTAGTGGTCCCTAGAGTTCTTCTGATCCTATCTGATGAGATACAATCTCTTTTCTGTCATTAATAGTGTATTAAAGCTGAAATACCAACATTTTTTTCCTCATAAATGAGTAAAATCTCTTTTCCCCCTAGAAAGTGGGGGATGAAAGACCAGGGAGACACTGTCTTCATGTAATTATAAAACATTTTATTTATTGCAAACTTGAGGCATGAGAGAGTTGTTGGCTGCTCTTTTGGCTACCTGGCTGACACAATTAGCAGCTGGGGTACTTTTGGCTCTTCCTTTCCTCAGACTGCCCTGACACAGGACCTGCTGACCCTACCTGACCAGTCCTCCTGTTTAGCTGCACTGAGGCCTTTCACTGAGACACAAAGGCGACTGAGGCGACTATGTGAGCCACTATATGAGAGCTGATTGGCTGTCCAAGAGTGGTCCACCCCTGAAAAAGCTGTTCTAAACCTGTACTAGTGACCAAATAATTATTGGATGTGAATACTAGTGATGTGCCTAAGGGTTTGTGAGAGTTAGGGACAAGTTACAGAGATTTATATTTTTCATGTTTTGAAAATCACCCTGGCTTTAAGCCCCTGCAGAGCCTCTACTGCCTGTGTTTAAGCTGCTCTGGGCGTTAGCAGTAGCATTAGCCTCAAGCAGTAAGCCGCTGCAGTTCTCAACTCCTTTAGAGTAAATACAGTATGGTATCAGATTGATGAAATGGTCTGAGTGCTTGCCAATACCTGAAAAGTGTGAGGTATTGGTGTTGGAATAACCCTGATTATACATATACTGTCTGTAATATAATAATGATAACAACATTGCATTAGATTTATAGCAACTTTTTAAAAACACCAACAGTCAGTCAAACACATTCAATCAGGGTATTCAACCACCAACCCTCCAGTTACAGGGCAAGCATCTCTACCAGGCGCACTCACATTTTCAATACTTTCTCTGTTCTGTAACTTTGGCAGATCACACTTTGAATGAACATGTCGATGGCAGGTACATATTTTCTTATAAAATAAATGTACCAAAGGTTGTTATTTTTGAAGCTAAAATCAGCCTGTCAGGTTGGGGACACAGGTGAATGACAGAAAAAACCTGTGTTTAAGCAGAGCCCCACACAATGCAGAGTGGACCTGGCATTCAGAGAGGAGAGGGGCGGTATATGGCTGCAGTTATCATTGGTGGCAATGTTTGTTCAGAAAAATTGTAATGTGGCGTTTTCACTACTGTTTTCAATGTTATTTCTGGTTTTGTAATTTTAAATAATGTATGGTAAACATGCATATGTTAAAACTTTCTTTGTACCATCTGCTGACAGCGCTTTGTTATAAAGAGAAAAAGAACTAACTATTTTAGCAAGACAACAAATCAAAGAAAAACAAATCAAGATCCTGGTGATGAAAATGTGTCGGTAAAAGTTTGCAAGTGTTTCCATTTGTCACACAAGCCAGAGATCTGAGGTTGGAGCATTTGTCTAACAACCTGAAGGTAGATGGTTCAGTCCCTCCTCAAAGCAATGCTTACTGGCAGCACCATGGCTGAGTGGCTAGTACTTGCCCTTCACAGAAATGACTCTGCACTCTGGTTTCCTTGCCTGACCAGCCGGTCCCTTCTAGATTCCGTCCCTTCATTTCGATTCAAGGTCAGGAACCGGACCATAGAGCACGAAAAACCTCTGTCCTCTGTCTTGGATGGTCCAACCACAGCTGCCAATTTGTCCTCATATCACACAAAATATATAACTGCTTCTAGCTGAAATACATATTCTGGAAAAATCCACCCTCTTTCTCAAACCTCAGTTTTTTCCAGATTTTTTTTACGTTTAAGCCGCCATGTTTGTTTTGACATGAACGGACCACGTGTCTCTCTAATTGGTTAACGCGCCTGTCAATCACGCCCTTTGAAATATATGTGAGACAGGACACATTTCAGACCCAGTCTTTGTAAAGTTTTATCAAAGCATGTGGCTAGTTGGTCAGGTAACTGTTTTCCCCATCAACTCAAAAAAAAGGTAGTCCTGACCAAGACTAGCTCAAGATCTGGAGATGGGTCCCCAAGTGCTGCATGGCAGTAGCTCACTGCTCCTGACAGGCTGCCGCAGTGGCACTGGTTGAAGGATGGGTCAAATGCATATATCATACTGTTGTTGTGTCCTTCACCTTTCTTGCGCATAGAATATTTTGCATCCTTTTTCAGTATTTTTCATTTTCAGTGCTTCAAGCTTTTCATACCAGATAACATCAAGAACAATTTTTAGCCTTTCCAGTGCAATCAGAACTACACCAGATCTGCAACAGAACTACCAGACCTGCTGGTTGCACCAAATCTGAAATGGGAAACAAAAAAGCAGACTAGAACTGAAGAGGAGTCTATGTACTACTAGAACAAGAACTCATACTACCAGTACATGTACCACAATTACAGAACCCAAGAGAGACAAGATAGAAGATATAGGAAATATTCTAATTTTGTATATCCCCAAAACAACTATTTTAGATGTTGTTCTTTTTTTTTAGATATGACTCTCACCTCTCCTTGAAGTGTTGCTATTCCTGCTTGTTTAACCTGTCAAATGGGATACAGTTGCATAGCGTAATCCTTGTTTCCACCCAGGCTGTCTTTTTAAAACCCAAGCCTCACTACACACCATGTATCTAAATGATAGCAGCCGCCTGGCCCGTAGCGCAGAGCCATCCGTCAGCTCGTCTCCCTGTCACGGTTATGGATGTTCAGAGGGGAGGAGTGGTTTTAGAGGTGTCCCGGAGCAGACAGGCGCACTACTCGATGTGTACAGGGGAAAGAATGAGCCAGGTTTACTCAAGGGTGCATTTATGGGCAGTTCACCATCTGATGAAGCTTATATGAGGGTAGGGTTGCCACAAAAAGATCCATATCTATACTAAGAAAAATCCCCAAACAGATACTAATCGATAAAACTATTACTGAAAGTAGATAGAGTTTCCTGAATAGTTTTAGAATGGTCTATATCAGAACTAATATAAGACTACATGGTATTGAGAAGTACATTCTATTGGGGTTGCCAAAAATATTGAGACCCAGAATGTAATCAATACTAAAACTAGTATTCAAACTGCTACTACTACTACTACTGTAAATTTTGGACTATACTTTTTTCCCATGCTTTGAACCCTGCGGCTTATACAATGGTGCAGCTAATTATAGATTTTCCCTGCGGCTTATACAATGGTGCAGCTAATTTATAGATTTTTACTGGCTAACGGCCACCGGGGGGCACTCTTTACCAGTAAATGCAAAAGTGAAACAGACTTAGGGTAAGATTATGCGCTGAAGAACACACTAGTTTTGATTTTTAACTGTCATTTTGCGCAGCATGCACACACCCTCATCATGGAAAACACACGAAGAAATGCATATGATGCAGCTTTTAAGTTAAAGACAATGGATCTGGCATCGGAGAAGGAAATAGAGCCACTGCACGTAAGCTTAGCATTAAGGAATCGATGGTGCGACGTTGGAGGCAGCAGCGGTAAGAACTTAGTCAATGAAAAAAGACGACAAAAGCTTTCAGAGGAAATAAAAGCAGATGGCCTGTGTTGGTGCTGTTTTATTTTCTAAACTTGCAGGTATGTTCATCCCGTGTTGATGGCGTGTTGGTGCTGTTTTATTTTCTAAACACTTTCTAAAATTACTTTGATTGAATTGGTATAAAGCGTTTCTGAAATAGAGTGGGGATTTTGAGTATCCTGAGAACACTATGAACACCATTTCACAATCAATACAACAACTTTACCAAGAGTCCAATACTAGCTTCAGTAGACTGGCAGCAGATGTGGCTCTGTCAGAAAATCTATGAGCCCCTCTCTCCACCTTTCACCGTGATTCAGATGGACCCATGTTTGAAATGTGCAGAAATAAGCTATGCAAGTGACCAAGGATGAGTCTTCATGGTGTCATTCTAGAACACATGCAGATGAACTGGTGAATCACATGTAGGGCTTTGCAGTTAATAGAATTTTAGTTGAGATTCAGTGGTCAGTGGTCAATGATCAGGCTGAGTCTATATAATGGAGAGGTCTACAGCTAATTCTCCTTGAAGTAGATGTAAGACTATTTTTTGTTTTAAATGGCATTTTTCAAGTTGTTCATGTTCTGAAGATTAATATTATAAACTGTTTACAATACAATATGTCCATATGTTGATTGATTAGTATGTTTGATATCATTAAGCATTTGAGAGAAAACTTTACTAAGAATCCCTGGCTTCTTCATTAGTTAACACAAGATGACACCAAAACAAAACTTGAGTTATATTGGTAAAGTAGCTGCAGCAAGCACTTTATGTAAAAATCAGACGCCTGCAAAGTCTGTGTCTAATTATGAAGATTTTTATAGAACGTTGAAGCCGGAAGAAAGATTCTGATACACAACTATGCTAAGTTTTGCTAGGTCTGTCTTGCTTTGCTTCTCCATCTGCAGAACAGTTTTTAAACTGTGTACGTGCTAGCGATGTTCTAAAGGGTGACAGTTTAAAGGGCCCATATTACGCTATTTTCTGATCTGTTATAATGTTTTTTCCTCAACAAAAACAGACCTGGAGTTGTGTTTTGTTTCATTCACATATGTTTAACACACAAACCCTGCATATTTAGGCTGAGTTCTTCTCTCAAACAGAAAACACTCTGTTCCACTTTATGATGTCATGTGGTAATACACTGTGTTTTTAAACTCCGTGCACCTTCACTAAAATCATTTGGATGATTTCAGCTCTGGAATTGCCAAGCTCTACTGAACTACAGGTAAAAGGCAGCTGTTAACTTGAAAACTACCACTACATGAACATTTTGATCTTTTGAGATGTAGACAGACTAATAATAAAGGATGACTCAAATAAGTGAATGAAACAAAACACAACTCCAGGTATGTTTTTGAGGAGGTAACATCCTTCTAACATGGCTTAAAGCTCATAAGAATCCACTTTGGACCTTTAATTCACGGTTTAAAAATTAGCTATCCCAGTTTTGGCTTTTCAAGAATAGTGCTTCATAGTTGTCCATTATGTATTAACTCTGTAAGGCTTTGAGGAGGGGGGAGTGACTTCTGTAGCCACAACCGCCCTGAGGCGAACTGTCTACTGGTAGAGAGGATCAAATTGCCAATCTATCTGTCAAACTTCAGTGAACAGTAGTGAATGTATACTAGAATAGCCTTTATATCTCTCTTCTTCCTGTCTTGAGGATGTGGAGCATGTTCTAAAGCCGTGACATTTGAAAAAGCACAACAACATCTCAGTCTGTGCACTAATGAAGCTACAGCGTCCTCCGGGCCTACAAACACTTTAACAATCCTGCCTTCCACAGCTCCTAGCTACAGCGCATGGACCCAACCACGTTAGCCATGTCAACACATCGCCATAGCAACAGAGACATCATACCTGCGTTGTACCTGCAGGGCCCATTATGAAAGTACAGAAGCCTTCACTGGGTAAAGAGTGTGTAATAGTGTGACAGTGTATCAGGAGGGGCTCTGAGGCTATTATATACTTACAGTTTGAGAGTAGACATGGAGCCTATCTGGGAATCGAATGGTAATGTGTTGAATCCCTGGAATGTGATGATATCAAGAGCCAGCTTTCTCTATTGATAATATTGTACTTTGCCGTAAAATATTCAAAAGGTAAATTCACGAATGTTGAACCTGATGATTTCTGTTATTGACTAAACTAACTTTCTGTTGGTTAAATCAATTAAAATAAATTAATTATGTTCATGTTATATATACACACACACACACATATATATATATATAATTATTCACAGTGATTTTATAAGTGCTTTTCTCTATTTTCAGAGACCAGATTGAAGTTTTGCAGTCACGGTAACCCTTTTTTTATATTTAGATCATACACTGTATATATAAATGGACGTAGCTAATCTAATAGCTGCTGCGTTCCAAATAGGAAATCAGCATGGGCGTGTTTCTGGCTCCATTGACTCTGGCTCCAATTCACTTTCTATTGAAAAACTGTCGCCCCTCTCTCTGTAACTGCTGCTGTCAGGCTTGTTATTTTCGCTCTACATGATCCTGGTATTTCTATTTTGCTATTGTGTTCTTAAATCAAGATATGAACATAAATAACAGACTAATCAGGCAGGCTTTTTTCCCAGAGGTTGCTCCCGCTAGCGTTAGCAACAGGCAACAGCCTCGCTCCAGATTGACTCTTTGGTTCCTATGATAATCGCGGTTGGAATTCCAAATATGGAACTCGGCTCCAAATTCACCCCTATAACTGCTCTAGCCTCAATGAGCTTCATTTGACTGGAGCCGAATGCTGTGGGTGACGTCAGACTCACTTAGTCCACTTCTTTATACAGTCTATGATTTAGATGCAGACAGTACAGCAAACTTATTTCGACCCAAAGAGCTGCTTATACAATAGACCCTTTTCACAGAGCCGCTCAGCTAGTTCCAGTTCTCTCAAAAAGTGCGGAGCCGCTCTCCCTGCACCATTCCGCACCATTCACTCTCTATGAGGATTTAGCGGTGTCTTGCTAAAATAAATCAATATTTAAATATCAGACAGTGGACAGCAAGTTACGGATGGATGATCACAGACGGCATTTAGGATACCTTTAGGATGATGTAGGCACTTAACCTGAGAAAGGTTCAGTGTTTATAAAAGCAGGTATTTGTGTCTCAAAGCTAATGCCAACCTAATCTAAGTCTTAAAATAGAACACAAAACAACTTTATGAAAATACTGTACTTTTCTGTGCAAAATCATTCAGATTGTAGATATTTTAGCATCACAAATTCCTTTTAATTTCAGTTAGCATTAGCTTCAAGACACAAATACCTACTTTTGTAAATACAGAAGCTTCCTCCGGGAAAGTATTTACATTGTAGTAAAGGTCCTGGCTGTCACTGCCTGGTATTTAAACTCCTAATTCCCAATACACAATGAATGGAGCGGAAAATGCGCCTCCACACTTTTTGAGAGAAGTGGAACCAGCCAGGAGGCTCCATGAAAAGGGCCTCTATACCTGTACTGGGGCAAGACAAATTTAGCTCAAATACATACAAAAAAATTGAATACAGAACCTTTAAGTAACACAAGCTGAAGCAATGCAAAAGTTTTCAGAAAAACCGCAGCAATATATTACAAGCCTTTGCCACTATTAGAACAACAATAGCATCTGTATGACATTTGAAAGCAGTGTCCACGCCTCAGCAGTCTGTCTCCTCTCAGTGCCAGCTACAATCCCGGTACAAGCCTGTGGAAAATCCCAGGGTATTTTTACACACTCATACAATGACTTTTGCTCTGCGTCTGACACATGCAGGACCTCACGGCTAAAGCTAACACCCGAGAGGATTAGCTCAAGAAATTCTGCCAGCAAGACACTTTCTCATTCTCTTTTGTGTCATGCTGTCACTTTCCATAGGTTCTGGGGCAAATTAAAGAGAGCAAGAGTGAAGTTGAATGGTCAGGTTTTGAGGAATTTTGAAGCTGGTAAGAAACTGTTGCATATGGTGTTTTGTTCCAATTTTCTCTCCAGGGGATCACAGTGGCGCAGTGAGTATGAGTTTGACCACCAACTAAACTGTGCCTGGTTCAAATCTCACACACTGCTGTTATATCTGACAATAAGAAGCTTCAACCACCCTCCACCTACTTTTATCACAATATATTCTAGTTGCAATAGAAAGAGCATTTACTGTTTAAAGGGCCTGTACCCGTTTTGTTCCCATGTATCTGAGCAAAATTAGTCTTTTCCCAGGACAGATATATTGTTTGAGTAGCTCTTAAGGTCAAAATGTGTCCTCTGCGTGCTGTTGTGTCTAATTAGAAAGCATTTTATTGTCCGATAATCAGGAAGTGCTAGTTGTTGTTATCTTTACCATCATGACAAAACGCCACACTGGTCTCTTAAAGCGCTTATAAACTCATCACAGTGAATATTTAAAATTACTTTGTAGTGATATTTAAAGGGATAACTGATATAACGAATTGGATTAGGTTTAGTTCTAAGTTTAAGCGGGACTCACTTGGCTTTTGTGAGTGTTTGGCTTTGACTAGAAGGAGAGTTTTGGGCACCACTCAACAACTGATCAATCTAATATAATAAATTATCTAAATCAATTAATTAATAATTAATTAAACAATGCTCTGAAGGTTTGTAAATTCTTGTACCATATCTCTGACCCTGTGAAACATTACAAAGCAATAACATCCACATGGAGACAAGCAGGTAGCAAACCCTCGACTTTTTGCACCTTTCTACCATGTTATAATGTTGTTCCCTCATCAAAAACATACCTGAAGATGTCTGAGTAATTTAGTGATCTCTCCCGGGTCCTATTCTAACCCTCCTTACAGTTAGCGGTGCGGTCCTGTCCAAACTCAGCCCACAAACCTAAGTCACCCATGTTGACACACTACAATTTTAAATTTTTAAAAGCAGAATACAAAACAATAGACTACAACTTGACAAACCTGATGCGATGTGCAGTAGTTTCATTAGCGGGATGCACGCTGACTGTGTTGTGATAGCGCTCTGAAGGGGGAGTAGGGGGTGTCAAAAACTGAAACGAATTAAACATTTTAATATGTTGTTTTCGGTGAATACAACATTTTTAAAAACACTAAAAGGTAACATGGTGATCTAAATATGTTATGTGTTACAGTTAATACCCCATAGAAGTGTAATACCCCCTCTTTAATTGTTCCTGTATAGCACCCAGGGACCCATTTCCAGAATTTGAACTGTGGATCCGGAGTACGTAGCAGGAGGATTCGCCTAGGACCTTCTTGCTGTGAGTGAAGAATGCTAACCACTCCACCACTGTGCCAGGTATATAGAGCATTACCTTGCTTCAGCATTGCATATATAGACTTACTGAAAGGATTGCAGCCACAGCACGAAGCGACATTTTAAAATACCCTACTGCTTTCCATTTTCTTCCGAGTGGGTGACTTTGTATTGACTCCAAAAACAATCCAAGGTAGAGCGGCCGCGCAGGAAAACGTGATAGCATGTTTTATTAATGCGCCTTCAAAATAAGAAGCTAGTTTTTACTGAGAATAGCGTTAGCATGCATTACACTTTAGCATCGTCAGTGGAGCGAGAGGAGAAATGAAGACGGATCTGAAGCCATGGAGTGCACTTGCTTCCATAGCGGGATGCACGTTGATTGTGTTGTGATATCGCTCTGAAGGGGGAGTGACTTAGCGTGGAGAGCAAAGGGAGGAGAGACAATTGACTGTATAAAGAAGTGGACTAAGTGAGTGTGATGTCACCCATAGTGTTCGGCTCCAGTCAAATGAAGCTCACCGAGGCTAGCAGTTATAGGAGCGAATTTGGAGCCAAGTTGCATATTGGGAATTCCGACCGCAAGTGTCATAGCAACCAAAGAGCCAATCCGGTGGCTGTTGAAGGTAACACGTCTTCCTACCCGCACCACTGGTTTAGCAGGGAGCAGGCGCTTAGCAATGCTGTCAATCAAACCTGTTGCTAACGCTAGCGGGAAAGACCTCGGGGAAAGAAGGCGCCTGATTTGTCTCTTATTAATGTTCATATGTTGAGTTATGGACACAATAGCAAAATAAAAAGACTAGGATCATGTAGAGCG
>KN479266.1:38290-92871 GCA_000787095.1 Periophthalmodon schlosseri | reverse complement strand
CAATATGAACATTTTAAGACCAAAATGACGAGCGAGCAGCAGTTGCGGAGAGAGGGGTGACAATTTACCAATGTAAAGTGAATTGGAGCCAGAGTGAATGGAGCTGGAAGTGCGCCCATAATCACTTCGTATTTGGAACGCGGCGGCTTGCAGGTTAGCTATGATAATTTATATATACAGTCTATGGGAGAGACTCTGAAACTAATTAAAGAAGTTAATACATTGTTTTCTGCAAATGTAGCATTTTCAAAACAATAAAAGGTATCATGTTGATCTAAATATGTTATGTGTTAGTGACTAATACCCTCATAGAAGTAAAATACCCCCTTTTCAACATAATCAATTTGACTTCTATTGTCTTCTCCTAACTCTTAAACACAGCTTTTACTATCTAAGGCTTGCTGGTTTGTTTAAGGTGAGGCCATGCTAACATACTCTTGTTTAATGGAGGGTGAGTAAATGGGCTGTCAGCTCGGCAGATGAGGCCTTTATTAGAAGCACAGATAGGCCCTGGAACATTAACTCCACACAGACGGAGGCGCTTCTGGAACAAGTCCCAGTGATAAAGCACACTTCTGTAATTACCACAGGGCTCCAAAGAAGACCATAAGAAACAATTCAATATTATCACGAAACACTTTAATCTGGTAGGGTTAAGAATGGTATTACAGATCAACAAACACTTCAGATATTATATCTGATAATAAGTAAAAGTCTAAAGTAGCTTGTAAATGTAACCAAAAGGATCGATGAAGCGGCAGTTCACCCAAAAACACCTTGTTCCTTATTTTCAGCCAATCACAGCCTACTACCAGTGACTCTCAGGTAATCACATCTCAATTTATTTTAACAGATTCTTTTTCCAGACCAAGGTTTAGTTTGTTTTCATACCAGTTTCGACTGCTCACTAGCGGCCTTCCTCACGGTGGTTGGAAGACAGCACCAAAACCTGTTCAAATCAGCTGACCAGACACATCACAACAACATCACGTAACCACGCTGAGGAAGACCGCCAGTGAGCGGTCGAAACTGTCACTAAACCTTGGTCTGGAAAAATAATCTGTTAAAATGAATTAACGGAAGACCAGATGAACCTCCTCCTGTCATCGGCAGTCCAACTTTCATTCTCTCATCTCCAGCCACAGCTGCCCTGGAGTAGGCAAGGTGGGTGAAGTTGCCCAACAACAGCCTGCATTCTTCTGGGGTTTGGACTGCAGCTGTACTAAGTGTAATAGCACATTTTGAGACACATTTTCAACACAACAGAGCCCTTTCAAGAATAGTTTTCTAACATTTTAGTTGTTCTGAGCATATTTTTCTTGCATATTTTCACTAAAAGTTATATTATTGCTCAAAAGTAATTCAAAAACATGTAATCCTTTTCTTAGCGAAGTCGCCTCTCCACAGACCTGACCTTTAACTTGGCCAGGTGGCATTTGTCTCCAAGGAGATAGAAAGAATTCATTGCATATTATCCAAGGAAAGCAATACTATTTCCAGATACACAAACATGTGGCAAAAGATCTACCAGAAAAGTTACCTAGTTTCCTTTAATTTCTACTTCAATTAGTTGGCAAACATCAGCACATCGCTTCATTTTTGTTTTCATCAGCACAAAAACTCCAGCGTTTATATGTGCACACACTGAGTCCCATTTCCCTGGAGTGTAGCTGTGTTGTTTTTGAAGGCCTCTCCATAGTGTTATAAATGACGCCAGAGAAACAGGTCAATGCACTGTCCACAGAAGGTCAGGCAGGAACAGTACCTAAACCCGATCGATACAGCCATGATCAGAGCGTCCTCCGCGGGGACGTTTGGACTGCGGTGAGGACAAATGACACGAATGTTATTGATCCCTCGAAAGCCTATGTTTAGACTGAGGAATGGCGTAAGATGTATGGTAATCCACAAGGAGGCAGTGTTTCAATGGACTGCATAATGTGACCTTGTATTTCGCCTGTGCACTATATAGCCTCTGTCACCAGTTTGTCTCTATATGCAGATGTAAGTGCTTTGCCTGGAATGTTTCACAATGTGGCATTAAACTGATTCGTCTCATTCATTTTCATTTCATTTATCTTTATTTATACAGCGAGAGCCCTTTTCATGAGCGCCCTATTAAAATACAGAACAATACAAACAAAAACAAACAAAACAAATAACTCCATAGGTCCATTTAAAACATTAAAAACAGGTGCAGTGTGATTATAAATGTTTATCACCAGATTATTAAAATGCCTTAGTGGTGCCAATGTGTCCAATTTTGCACGTCCTTGAAATGTATTACATTTTTTGGAAGCAAAAATAACCAAAAGCCTTTTTTCCCATTTCAGTTCTAGTGCGGCCAGTTTTTAGATGCAGACGATCATGAGATCTTGTATTAAAAGTTCCCATATCAAAGAGCTAAAAGCAAGTGAGATATTCAGGAAGTCTATTCAATGATAAGTTAAGATTTTTGAGGGAATTTTGTGTTTCATTCAAATCTTGCTAGAGTTTTAAAATCACCTGATCAGCAAAGGGAGCACTTCAACATCACTTGCATATAAAAGTATGAAGCTTTCTCTTAAATTGCTTCCAATCGAATTAATAAATATAGTAAAAAGTAGCGAGCCCAATATGGAGCCTTAATTTGAAAGATAATTTTGGAACCAATTACCTGTATCATTGTCAAATCCAATCTGCTCAGATGCTTCAAGAGGATTTTATGATCTACTGAATCAAAAGCTTTGGTTAAATCAATAAACAGAGCTACACAATCTTGTTTGTCATCAATAGCTGTGAAAATGTCATTTAAACCTTTTGTGGTTGCAGTGACAGTAATATGCACTTTTCTGAAACCTGATAGATAAGACTTCAAAGCATTTATTTAGATAAATTATAACTTCATTTGCAACAAATTTTTCTAAAACTTTGCAAGACAAGTTCATTTAGATATTGGCTGGAAATTATTTACATTTTTAGTTGTCCCACCTTTATGTGAAGGCAAAACATGGGCAGTTTTCCATCATTCTGGTATAACTGCCATTTGAATTGATAAATTAAAAATATGTAATAGAGGTTGAATTAAATATGGGGCAGCTAGTAATAGAAGTTGTAGATCTTTGGGTCTATGGAGTGGAGAGCATTTAAGGCAGACAGAGAAAGAAGTTTTTGCCTTTCTAGCTGTTGATTTCTTTTTTTTTTTACGAAAAAATGCGCAATCCAAATCTGACCTAATTCTGTGTGTAGTTATTACAGCACTTCTTTCTCTAATTAAACTTGCAATTTCTGTGTTGAAACAAGTTTTTTACTCATGCCAGTCTGCAATTTCATTAAATGTATAAATAAACAAATTTAAGGCCATATCAGGGTCAGGGAATGCTGATGTTAACCCAATATCACTAATACAATAGTGACCATGGCGACAAAAAGGTTACGCCACAAGGCCAAGTGACAGATGATATCTGTGGAGAGGCGACCCTGCTCACAGAAAGGATACATGTTTTACAAGGTATGTTTGAGCAATAAAAACACCTGTATTTGTATAAATGCAAGATAGATAGGTTTAATGCCACACTGCCACACAACCTCCATGGAGATAAATGAGTGACAGACCCTGCACCAAAATAGTGCACAAAACAATAGTTCCCAGCACAGAAGTTGGTCTGCTGCATGTTGAAGGCAATTTGAGTGCTGGAATGACAGAATGAGACTAGTGGTGTCTGGACTTTATAAACACAGGGGAGCACTTTCACTACCACTTGATGACATCATGCAGTGGTACAAAAGGATTTAAGGTTCTGGAAAGGGAGCTATAAATAGCCTTAAATAATGAAAGATCACTTAAATATGCGCATATGAAACAACACACAACTTTTTGATTACAAGTTCAAAAAAATAAATGGTAAAAATATAAACAATAACTTAAGCGTGCTGTACCTGACTGTCTTGGAAAACAGAACTAGTTCATTGTAAACTAACATTCCGAGCATCCTCATTATTCACCATGATGAGATTATAAGCACTTTTCACAACTATCAGAGACCAGAGCGGAGTTTTGCTGTCACGGTAAAGCTAACAACAACTAGTTCGCTAATGGGTTCTTCCTGATTATCGGACAATAAAACGCTTTATAATTAGAAGGAGGAGGGGCAGACATATTTTGCTCAAGGGAAAAACTGAAAAAATCGGGTACAGGACTTTAAAATCGAGGGAACTTTGTGAAGGTGCTCAGTCATAGAGGTGAATTGAATAGACAGAGGTTATAAAGGTTCACAGCTGTTTGAAATGAACAGTGAAAATGGTGAAGGACAAGTCTCTCACAAACTAACCACGTTTGGATGACCTTGTTTTTTTGTCCCTCCAAAAAATACGCTCACGTTTTTTGCTGCTTTTTTGCCATCTTATTCCAAGCAATTATGTCAACTTTATGAGGTATGGAAAAATAACTAAACACAACTAATTGCTGAGTTTTGACATAGAGGCCCCAAGCATTTGAGAAGAAACACAGACAAACATGGTGAAATGAGATGACTACTCCAGGGATGATTTTTTTCATAAAGAAACAACAAAACTATAACATAATTTAAGTATGCCATTTTAAATTAAGGCTGCAAGATTTATTATGAAAATGTTATGCCTGCAGGTACAGGCACATTGAAATTAATTAGTCCCAGGCAAAATATCCCATAATGTATCAGACCTCCACAAACATGTTCGGCAACATATGATTTCCCAGCAAATCTACTTACGATTGCAAAAAATGAAATGGAGCTAGGGTAAATTCAACCTGGAAGACCTAACTCTGCTCCCATCTACTCACTGCTTCTCCATAGTTTACCTGCTCCTCAGCCTTCATCACCTCCTCCTATTACTCCTCCCCGCTGCTCGCCGCACCTCCTCTTCATCCAACCAGCGCCCAGTCTGCCCTATTTAAACGGCCATCGCATGTGCACGGCCGCTTCAGTTTGCGCCGCGCCCCACCACCTCCCCAGCACCCTCTCGGCTTTGGATCATCTCACCGTCCGTTCACTCACCTCAGCCTCAGCTCGACCACCTCTAGTGTCCAGACCCGGGAGGAAGACATCTCCTGAACGTCATCTAACTGGCACGCCGTTCATCGCAATGTCTTTGCCGGGGTCTGAGCGCCAAAAATAACTCATTCAATAAAGTCTAATAATATTCTTCTCTTGTGTAAGTCTGAGTCTTTCCAGGTTGAAATGAGATATTGTTCGAAAATTAATCAGATTAAATGAGAAAGGGAAACAACTATATCATGGTTAAAAGCTCTGAAGCTGATTTTGCACAATAGGTTCATTTTAAGTACATATTTGCACGTAGGAAGGTATAATGTATTGATTAAATGGTCACCACTAGTTAATACTGCACACCAGATTCAAGCATTTCGATTAGATTTGCGATTTATGTTTTAATAATAGCATTCTGTTCAAAGTTTACATTTAAACAAGTCCATGAGAATTGACAAGAAAACTGAACTATGAACAAAGTAATACAAGAATCACATTTCAGAACACGTTTGTACAGCTCTAAACTACAGGGTTAAAAGTTTTCATGAAAAATAAAACAGGACATTTTGTTGTTTGTTGAGGAAATTACAGTACTTCAAAAACTTCAGTCTTTTGTGATTTGCTGATTGCATCCATTCAGAGTACAATTTCGTTTCCATTTCGATTAATCTCGCAGCCCTATAGCTTATTCTCAAGACTAAACATGGGGAATCAGCGTTTCAGTTTAATGCAGCTAAAATCTGGAACAGTCTTCTTGAAGATGTGAGACAGGCCTCTACTTTGACAATGTTTAAATCCAGGCTCAAAACGGTTCAGTTTAGCCGTGCATATGACTGAAAGGTTTTCATTCTGCACTCTTCTCTTTTAATGTTCATTTTATGATGGTTATTCATGTTTTGATTTGTTCTTATTGTGATGTTAATGTCTTTTTTATTCTGTAAAGCACTTTGAATTACTCACACAAACTGTGTTATACTTGCCTCTCCTCCTCTGCATGTGTTCAACCCCTACCACATCTTTCCTCATGCTTCCTGACGACCCCAACCCCCATGTCTCCTGTGACATTAAACGGCTCGAATTAATGAATCAATGCAGAACTTTGTCTCCCAGCACTCTTCAGATCTCTCTCCGCTAATATTCTGCCACTCGCGCAAATTGGAGGCGCTCGGTAATGAGATTTAGCTTCTGTTACATTAGCATTTCATTTGCGAGTCGGGCTCAAAGTGTGTGGAAGAAGAGCATTTCGCGATGCCTACTTAGGTCTTTCCAATTTCTTTTTTTTTTTGGAGTTTTTTTTGTTAGATTTTGAATTTGAGTGAATATGTTAATGTAGCTGAGATAAGGTCAGAGATGTAGTGAGCGCGGGATTGCGTTGCTAAGAGGCAGCTCGTACTCTAGATCTGACTAAAAGTGTTGCATGGTGAGTGGTTTGATTTGTTAGTCAATAGGGGGCTGTTTTAGGAATGGAAAAATATGTGAAGGATGGTGTAAAATGGAGTATTTTCAGATACGAATAAATTGGTAGCAAATTCGAATTACGGCATTTATTTCAGCAGAGTTAAGTTTACAGGGAAAAAGGAACATAGGACAGAATGTGAGAAGGAAACAGGGAAGGCGTGCACACGAGAAACAAAACACAACGCAGAACAGAAGCCATTTCTGACCACTACAAAAGAGAGAACCACATTATGGACTGGGACGGAGCAAACATCTTTGGGACAGAGGACAACAAACATCGTCGCTGGATAAAGGGGGCAATAAAAATACGGAAACGTGCCCATGAGACTTTAAACTGGGACAAGGGGGCCTTTTTACTCTCACACTCCTGAGAAGTCGGAACTGCAGATGGCGCTGTCGTCCTGCCTCCACCAGTTGGAAGACAGTGCCAAAACCTGTTTAAATCAGCTGACCGGACACATCACAGCAACATCACGTGACCACTCTGAGGAAGAGCGCTAGAGAGCAGTCGAAACTGTCAGGTAAGAAAACAAACTAAACCTTGGTCTGGAAAAAGAATCTATTCAAATAAATTAACAGAAGACCAGTAGAACCTCATTGGACAAATTTTACTTCCTGGTTGGACATGGACAGGAGACGTGACATACGTAGAGGTAATTCCATAACTGTTACTTAGCAACTGTAATGTAAACAAGGGCCAAAATTTGTCAAAACTGCTGCGTAATAGTTTTGATTAGAGTCATCAAAATAAATAAACGCTAATTTATTCTGTTAAATGATGATGAAGGTTTAAACTGTTAGAATAATGTCTTCCTTGTGAGTAAATTGTCCCTGCATTTTGGATGGAATTTTGGTGTTGATGGCAGAGATATTCATACTCAGTGCTACTTCCTGTATTTTTGTACTTTTCTTTTCGACTTTTTTCCACAAACTGCCACTTAACTGTTATAAAACTATGATAAATATTTACCACAGGTACTATCCCACCAAAAAAACTTGGCATATGCACTTAAAACCAGAGGATATAAAAAGATTCCTGAAGTTCCATGAAGAGCACAGGTTTTGTAGATTTGTAGGCAGAAGGCAGAAATACCAAGGAGCTGGACTAGGATTCTCCATTGAATGCCATACTGTGTAATATTACAGGCGATGCAATAGCATCTCCATGGAGACAAGCAGGTGACGAACTCTGCACCAGAAAAGTTACACAGTGAACCTTTAGAAGACAGAAAATTACACAGAAATTTGGGATACGCAATATGAACGCAGATTATTGGTTTACCTAGTGATGCTATCAAGCCAAATTACAGGTCCGATCTGTGGAAAGGAGACCCCGCTCACAGTAAAAATTCATTTTTTATTTATTTATTTTTGAGCAGTAAAAACACCTGTAATTGAATGAATGCAAAAAATGTGTCTAATGCCCTACTGTGTCACATAACAGGCAAAGCAAAAACTTAGACCCCCTCACCAGAAAAGAACCTATATTATGCTTTTATGATCTATATTATAATGTTGTTTCCTCATCAAAAACATATCCGTAATTGTTTCATTGACATATGTTTAACACACAAAGATTTTGCATATTCAGATGAAATTCTTCTCTCCAACTAAAAACACTCCACATCCATCTTGTGATGTTATGTGGTAATACAAAAAGCGCTCCACTGTGTTTTTAAACTCCATACACCTTCACTTGAATCATTTGGATATTTCAGCCCTGTTTTTAAACTCCATACACCTTCACTTGAATCATTTGGATAATTTCAGCCCTGGAATTGCCAATCTCTACTGAACTTAACGTATAAGTTTACTTGAAAACTACCACTTCATGACATCACAACATGGAACAGAGAAGTTTGAGCTTTGGAGATGTAGATGGACTAATAATAAAGGGGTACTCAAACATGCATGAATGAAACAAAACACAAACTCCAGGTATGTTTTTGATGAAGCAACAACATTATAAGACGACTTAAAACTCACGAGAAGCCATTTTGTGTAATATAGGACCTTTAAAAAACTCTTTCTAATTTTGACATAAAAAATTATCACTCCAATTTGTAAACTACGACATTTACAACCACAAACATTTATCCTCATATGTGACACGTCCTATTGATTCCTATTACACGGCCTTCATCCGTGTATGATGAATAGAATTGAGCGGTAAACATGATTTGCTGTGATTGGGTTACACTGGTGATGGATGGCTGTGACGTGTGTAAGATTAGTCCCATAAAACATAGACGTGAGGGGGGTAAACGTGTCCAAGTGACGCGCCGGGGCCCACAGTTCGATCTATCCCTTTGCCCGACAGCAGGGATGTGGAAACGCAATTACACGAGAATTAAACACACCATTACACAGCTCACTCACACAGGTACAGCAGGAGGTGACATCAGGACTGGTGTCAGTGTAATGAGTGCTAATGTAATGTTTAGTTAAAGGGCCCATATTACGCTATTTTCTGATCTGTTATAATGTTGTTTCCTCATCACAAACATACCTGGAGCGTGTTTTGTTGCTATTTTCTGATCTGTTATAATGTTGTTTCCTCATCACAAACATACCTGGAGCTGTGTTTTGTTTCATCCACACACGTTTAACGCACAAACCCTGCAAATTTAGGCTGTGTTCTTTCAAAAGGAAAACGCTCTGTTCCACCTTGTGATGTCATGTGGTGACACAGGAAGTGCTGAGCTGTGTTTTTAAACTCCATACACCTTCACTAGAATCATTTGGATGATTTCAGCTCAGGAATTGAGAATTTCTATTGAACTAAAGGTAAAAGGAAGCTGTTAACTTGAAAACTACCACTGCATGACATCACAAGGTGGAACAGAGCATTTTGAGCTTTGGAGATGTAGACAGACTAATAATGCAGTATTACTCAAACGTGTGAAAGAAACAAAACACAACATGTATGTTTTTGATGAGGTAACAACATTATAACACGGCTTAAAGTTCACAGAGTAAGTTTTGTGTAATATAGAACCTTTAACCACAATGTGTCAAAAGAGCAAGTTAGTGGTTGCCAAGTTAAGATAATGTTGTAATGTTGCCAGATCAGAATTTCAAAACTACTAAAACCTCAGAAAACCAACCACAGTTCTAGCTATAACATAGTGGCCCGTGTTTGGTGCTTCACCAGTTGTAGAAATGGGATGGAAAGCATTTTAGGTTTTGTGAATGAATCAGCATCATAATTAAATATAAGTAAAATGAATGAGGACATTTTTGTTCAGCTTGTGTCCTGCAGGGTACTAGTCCAGATATAGTGGCAGTTAGCCCCATGTTTTTAACAGGGCAGAGACAATAACAATCAAACCACTGGAAACTAAATATCACCTAGAAACAAAATGAATATCCCATTTAGCACAGCACCGGTAAGATCATCAGAAATGCCAAGATTTGATGCATAACTCACAGTAATGAAGCCATTTTCATGTTTTTTAAAGACATATCTTTTTGAATGTAATGTAATGTAGTATGTTGTAGAAATACCTATACAAAAAACTGGGGATGTTGAGCATATTTCCTTTGTAGTTTGACCTTTGTTTACATTAACAACTAAATTCAAAGTGATGTCTAAGGTGTATTCATCACGCACCTAGCACAAAAAAAACAAAAAAACAAAACAAAACAAAAACAATTTGGAGACACAGCTAGGTAATATTAATAACAGATTTTAGTGTCATACCAGTGTTGGTCAGATTACTTTGCAAAATTAACTAATGATTACTACTGATTATTGATTACTACTACTGACTACTGATTACTCCTTCTAAAAGTAATCAAATTACTACTTTATTTCAAAGTAATTTGATTACTGATTACTATAAGTTACTTAAAAAAGGAAACATACAGCTCAGGAACCAACTTACACAAAGCATCAATTCTTCACAATAGTGACTCTTTCTGTAGAACCTGATTTCACACAGAGGTGACGCCACAGTCCTCCTTAAACAAACAATTGTATTGTTTTGGTTCACAGCTGATCTGCGTCTGACACCAGAAGATGACATCCTGTGCTCCCTGTTACCTCTCTCTTCTACTGATTTATGACACAGATCTATGGATTACACACATTGGCAGGAAAAAGTAACTAAAAGTAACTGTAAAAGTAAAAGTAAAAGTAACTGTAATCTAATTACAAAATTTTCAACTGTAACTAGTTACATTACTGCATTACAGAAAAAGTAATCTGATTACAGTAATCATTCACTTAGTAACTAGTTACTACCCAACACTGTATACTACTTTTAACAAATAAGCCTTAGACCACTGTGAGCTGCTTCAGAGGTTGAGCTCTGGATGAAGGAGTTTGGCAGTAATGACCCGTCCTGACCGGAGGGACTGGGAGTTTTCTTCACCTGACGAGACTCAGAGCTCGGCCTTTACACCTCTCCACTCCCAGGAGCTGTGGCAGTGCTATAGTTTTACTGTGCAGTAAGACAAAGTACTGAACAGTTCATTTAAGGTCTCAAATGTAGATACTTTATTAAAGCCGATGTACCTGACTTTTACTGTCTTATAAACCCAAAAAAGGTTATTCCTCACTTACCTTATGCATTCTGAGCATCCTAATTACCCACCATGATGAGTTAATAAGTGCTTTTCACAACCATTGTCGGCCCTAGCTCTTTTTGGCACCCTAGGCGAGATTTCTGATGGCGCCCTCGTGCCCCTGTTATTGCGAGTTCTGCCTGCTGTGAAATGCATCCCCATCTCTCGGGAGCGTGCTCAGCTCAGTACTTCAATCTGTAAATATTAAAATTCAGAGGAAGTCTTTATAGGCAACGTATGTAATCAATACAGTGACCTGTCTTTAACTGTAGCAGGGGATGCATATTTCATCAAGGAATTCAAGCAAAATATATATATATTTTGTGCATGATAATCTGTTATCACTACAGAGAGTATAAGGTCAGAATAACCTATAGTCTTTAAAGGAGAAGAGCGTTCGGCTCTTTTGCTTGATATTAGGACATTATGAATACACTTTTTTATGAGCAGGGGCTACCTACCTTTAAGATATGAACCTGAATAATATTGCAATAATTTGTATTGTCTTTAACCATAATTTCAGCATAATGTGTAAGATAACTTGTTATTGTCGCTACAAGCTAGTCAGCTATGTGTCTGTTATAAAAGCAAAATGCCTTTTTGTGAACTTTAATCTTCGCCGATTGAAGTACTCAGCTGAGGGGATGCATTTCTTGGCAGGCAGGCAGAACTCGGCGTAACACTCCTACCCGCAGTAATAAATAGTCTAAAACTGGGCACTTTTACTGAGACCTTTGTAGACATTAGTCCACAAATTAGGGGCCCTGAATCACATTCTGAATAGATTTTGTAGCAGGTGATTTTAAAAGGGTTTTTTTTTTGTTTTCTGTAATCTGGGGTAAATTAGATCAACTTTTTTTTTTTTTAATTAGTTAATTTCTGTCTGAGGTTAACCTGCATTTTCCATGTGTGGATTTTTGCCATGACCGTAATGCAAACAATAACTAGCATGCTAACAGTGCACCAGCATTACTTCCTGGTTTACGGACAAAGAAAATGCTTTATAATAAGACGCAAACAACACACAGCGGTCTCACTTTAACCCTAAGAGCTGCTTTTACAATATAACTGTACTGGAAAAAAATAATTTTACTTTCTTACATAAAAAATTTTGAACCCGCAGCCTCCTTATAGTGAGACAGGAGAATTCACACATCTATTTCACTTTTTAATCCTTCTTTTTGTGCCGCTAGAGGGAGTCTTGAGTCTACTCGTAAAGAGAGTGAGAAAAGATAGGTGTCCCCCATAAGCAACTTCAAATGCCACAATGATTTATAATATCAAAAAAAGGCTTCACTTTGCATTACCATATGTCACTGCCATCTGCTCAGTAATTATTCAAATACCAGATTAAATCGCTTTAAGCTTAAACTGTGGGGCGGTTGGTGATTCAAATCCTCCTCAAGAAACGAAACAAACCCTACACACAGTCCAAAATTGCAGTTAATAATATATTAATGGGTTTCAGACGACATCTCAACGTTCTATGGGCCAATAATCTTTAAAGGGCCCATATTATGCTAGTGTTGTATTTATGTTATAATTTTCCTCATCAAAAACAAACCTGGAGTTGTGTTTTGTTTCATTCACACGTTTAACACAAACCCTGCATATATAGGCTCTCACAGAAAACAGTCTGTTCCACCTTGTGATGTCATGTGGTAATACAGGAAGTGCTCCACTGTGTAAATTCCATATATCTTCACTACAATCATTTTGATAATTTTAGCCCAGAAAATGCCAATCTAAAAAGGGGTAAAAGGTAGTTGTTAATAGTTAATACCTAATAGTTGTCATCAGGTTAAAATACATAGAAATTCATCACAAACGATATATTTGGTTCTCTACATGTTTTCCTTACAAAACCATGTCCACAAGGGCATTTAAAGGAATTATATGTAACATTTTGAGTTTAAATTTCATGGCATGACCTGTCCATATACTGAGAATGCAGTTCAGGTGTGATTGTCATATATATATTTTTTTTAGAAGATAAATAAATAAATAAATAAAGTGGCTGGCACAGATTGACAGCCATGTTACCATCAGTCAGCCCCAGGGCAGCTGTAGCACCAGAAGCAGCTTATCTCCACTGATTCGACTAAAGAGTGAATGAAAGTATAGTGTTTTGGGCATCTTGAAATAAATATAAATGCAAGGCAAGAAAACCATTTTTACTACCACGTAAACATATTCCTGATGTGATTGCATGACCTTTTAAATGGATTATGTAGAGTTCAAATTACCATTACACCTGTTCTGAAAGAGAAAACTTCGCTTAACAAGATTACTCAACGAAACACAACACGACTCCAGGTATTTTTAATGAGAGAGCAACATTATAACATGGTTAAAAACTCATAAAAGAACAATTAGCATAATTTATCCCCTCTAGAATTCGCCAAACAGCACTTGCTTATCTTATCTACTTAACAGTAGGAGGAGTTGGGAGGACATGCACTCTCCAAACTCACTCATTTATATGTAGTTAATTATGTCCATTTTAAAGGCACCATCATTATATACACTCCATCTCCTTAAAGCTTATAGTAAAGGTCAGGCAGTGCGTCACCACTAATGACTGTTCATGGCATGTACAGTTTCACAGCAGCTTGGCATTTCAGGTGCTAAAATTTTAAACCTCTCCTGGGCGACCTTCTCCCATCAGCCATTTGTCATAATTAGGACTGGAAAACCATAGCGACATCTTAAGGATTCAACCATGCATGTGCCAGTGCATGCTAAAGCAATCCTGATTCTTATGAGTGGGAGGAACGTACATTAAATCTACATGTGTGATGCATGGGCTCGTGAATTTGAGTTATGCATTTACATTATGTGGGCAATGGCAAAAACAGCTATAAACACAGAATGGACGTTGTTTTCCGATCTTAAATGGGATAGGAACCAGACCAGTAATTATACATAAAATATCATATTAATTTATACTAGAAATATTCAAACGGGGAACGTTTGGCCAGATCATTGATATTGGTGACAAGGTTAATCAAGGGACTAAATGCACAAAGCACTTAACATTTTCATGAACTAAATAGTTTGTATTTCGCAAAAAATAGGCTGAAGTACGTCTGTCACCGTCATCATGTTTGTTTTGCCCTCAATGCTGCTCTGTGATTAGTGCATCAAGCAGCACTATCACACCAGCGGGAACACGCCAAGATGGAGTCTTGTGAGTTTCTGAGCTCACAAATATCACAAAAATCCATCTTGCTGTGAAAGGTTATTATCATCATATGACACCACAAAATCAACTTAGCCTTAGCATGGCTACTATTTAAAACTTAAGATAATTAAACGTGCACTGCGTCACTTATTTGATTGCGTCATGAAGATGTTATTGATACGCTTGGAATGTTCCACAGTGTGATATTAAACTCATCTATGTTCATTCATGGCGTTTTAATTTCAAAGAAATTCCTTAAACAGCTTTCATTCTTACTGTGAGTGAGATCTGATCTGTGGAGGGGCTTTCACACCTGCACCTTTTGGTCCACTTTAAGCAGACTTGAGTTCAGAACACCCATGAGTACGGTTTGTTTGGGCTGGTGTGAAAGCACCAGTTTGATTTGGTGCGCACTAAAGAACTGTACCGAGACCATCTTCTGGAGGTACAGTCCAAGTGGACTCCAGTGCACTTCACTTGTGATGTGAACACTAACCGGCCTCGATTTGGCCCAACTCATACTTTTTGATCAACAAAGATCAACAAACTTCCGTAGCGCGCTGAGCATGAACAAAATAAACTCCAGAATGATAACGGGAGAAATAGGCAGTGATAGGCGTATAGTGAGGAGGAAATTAATGATCGCTGCTATTCCATATAATTAAACAAAAATATATCACAGTTTCTGAGACACATTACAAAAAACAGCGGTATTGACAGGCTAATCAGTTACACGGGCTCATAAAGTAAAGAGCTGTGGCTAATCCTCACAACATTTACATGTATTTATTCTCATATAATGCTCAAGCAGCCATGGATTACCTTGATCCGAGTCTTTATATCCTGGACAATGATAATAAAGTCATAACTCTGTGGTTTGTTCGTCCGCTCACACCTCGTCAGTGCCCCTGATGACCCAATGTGGAGCGCATATGACCGACATTAAATTCAAATACGAAACACAAACATCGCTAAAATCTGATGATCGTAACTTTTGTTGACAAGTAACAGATCGGATGGGGACTTTCCTCTGGCCAATAGACCAACATGGTTTCTACTTCATTGTCGTTTCTTGTACTATTTTCGTTGCAGTGTCACTTCAAGTGAAGGGTATATTGTATTTTCTCTTGGTTCGGTTTGTTTGAGATGAAGTGTGGTGAGAACGTGCTCAGCACCAAATGAAAACTGCATTCAACTTTAGTCCCCGATCGAACCACTTAACCAGACTAACAGGTGAGAAAGTTGGCCTGGTGGTGTCACCATGGAGACAAGCAAGGAAGATGTTTTATGCAATTGGCTTTGTGCACAACGGCACCCGGCTAGTTCCGGTCTCTAGGGAAAGTAAGCAAAGCCATTTCTACTCCTATTCTATCTCTATTTTGGTACAAATGAAAAAAATCTGCTACTCGCTAGTGTCATGTGCAGCTATCCACAGGAGGTGCCAACAGCTGCACGGCTTTTTGTTGTGATGGCGTTTACGACGACGTCAGCTCCCATTGGGTACAGTAGTTTTCTAACACGGAAGTCAGAATTGTTTCTTTTATTAAGTCGTATTAGATAAAAATTACAATTTAAAATGTGCAAATATGTCACAGATTATACCTATATAGCAGATACAAGCACAATAGGTCTTTTTGTTGAGGGAATAATATTATGGTCCTTTAATAATAATAGCCATTTTACCTTCCCATCTCAGTTAAACAGTCAAATAGAAAGTTGCGCTGTATCTGTATCCCAGCAACACCGCATATGATCTTATGTAATTTGTATAAAAATAACGCCACTCCGTACATTGTCCCATTCAATGTATGCAAAGCCTATATGTGCATAGCATCGTAGACTGTCCTTTGGGAAAACATTCTCCGGCACTAATACCTCATGCTCTGCCCTTGATGCTGGAATCGGGACAGTGCGTTGCCATGGCGAAACAGTTACCATGGCGATGCGGGAGAGATGCAGGCAGTCGGTGATGCAGCAGCGGCAGGGTTGTCACGGAGACGGAGGGGACCAAACAGACTGCGAGCAGTTTTCTAAAGTAAGAAGAGGCGAGGAGGAGGAGGAAAGAGGACGGAAGAAATTAAACAATAACGGATGCAGAGTCATCACAGTTTTATCACATCTTAAGTTATTCAAATAAATGCACTCTCTCTCCCCTCCTTCTTTCAGCCATTGCAGCTAAAACACTGGTGATAGGTAATACCAGTGATTTTTGTTTTGATCTGATACCAAGCAATACCGTGGTAAGTATCGTGATATTGATCTGATACCAATACCAGTTTTGTATTAAATGCATTGAAACAAAAATTATGGCATCATTGTCTTTGTTCCTCCCCATCTTGAACTGATCTAAAAAGTAAATATATGTGAATATAAACTAAAATAGAAACAACGTGTTTCCAAAATGTGCATAAATGTTATTTAAAAAATGACATTTTTGAGTATTGTTTTTTTTTTTTGTTTTTTTTTTTTTACGAAAATGTATATTTTTCTCTGTCAGTATCAATAAACTGACATTTGGTATCAATCCACATTTCATTGTGAAACACTCCTCTGTCCCATCTCTACCGCAGCAGCAGAACAAAGCCTCCTCAGCCTCTCCATCACCTTTTGCAAAACTATCGCACATCTCTAATTGCTGGACTTAAGCACCAAAATCATTAAAACACTGTACATCACTGGTTTAATTAGCATAAAATGATTGGGCCAACTTTTAAACTTTACAAAGGGGTAGCAGTGCCACAGGTGGAAAGCGTTCACCCATAAGATGAAGATTGCTAGTTCGATCCAGTTTACACACAAAAAGTTGTCTTGTGTTGTGTTGTGTTGTGACGCAAATATTAATTCTTACACCAGTGTAAGAATTAATATTTGCGTGACAATAGATGGACATTAGAAAATTTTAAAGAGAAAAGACAAAACCAAACAAAAAAAACATGTTGGGAATAAAAACCTCACATAATTTAAAGGTGCACTGTAACTTTTCTGTGAAGGGGTCCGCCACCTGCTTGTCTCCATGGAGATGTTAATGCTGGGATTTTCTACAGTGAGGTGTTTAACATATCTATTCTTTCAAGTACAAGTGTTTTTATTGCCTTGAAAAACATGAATACTTACAGTGAGCAGGCTCGATTCTCCACAGATCTGACCTGTAAGTTGGGCTTTGAACAGGCTTGTCTCCATGGAGAGTTTGATACTTTGGAACATTCCAGGTAAAGCCGATAATATCTCCAGGGTGACAATCAGAAAGTGCACCCTGTGGTGTTGTCACAATACTAAAATTTTAACTTGAATTCAACAACAAGGAATACCCTCACCCTACTCAAAACATTTTAAAAAACACTCTTTATTTAGACAATAGAATGTAATTTTCAACATTAAATCATAGTACTTTCATCATCATCGACACCAGAAAAGTTACACAGTTCACCTTTAACTACCAAGAACACTGATGGCAGAACTCTTTCACATAAACCAAAGAATAGTACATATTTTATTATTATTCAAACAGCTCTATTTAAAGTGATTTCCAACAGGCAGGACTTCTAACCTGGTTGTGTTTACCACTTCCCACAACATGAGCATGGCCTTGAGTGTCTTTACACTCCAGTGAGAAGCTCAGAGAAAGAAGGTCGCCACCTGACCCTGACTCCAAACCTATTCAAATGAGTCACAACCTTAATCATCCGATTCAACTGTGTGTCCTGTGTTGTATCCTGCAAGTGACAAAGCAGCAGTAGTACTTCAAACATGCACGGCTTTGATCATTTACAATAGGAGCACTAATCGATGTATTTTATGTGGTATACTTGGATTGTAAACCTAGACAACTTACAGTATGAATGATGTACTTTTCAAACTCCATACTTTTACTCCACCTTGAGTGTAATAGTACTAAATGATTTAAAGCTATTTCCTGATCTATGTTATAATGTTGCTTCCTCATCACAAACATACCTGGAGTTGTGTTTGTTTCATTCATTCATTAACACACAAACTCTGCATATTTAGGCTGTGTTCTTTTCTTAAACAGAAAACACTCTGTTCCACCTTGTAATGTCATGTCATAATACAGGAAGTGCTCCACTGTGTTTTTAAACTCCATACATCTTCACTAGAATCATTTGGATCATTTCAACCCTGGAATTGTCAGTCTCTACTAAACAAAAGGTAAATGTTGGTTGTTAACTTGAAAACTACCGCTTCATGATATCACAAGGTGGAACAGAGCATTTTGAGCTTTGGTGACGTAGACAGACTAATAATAAAGGATTACTCAAACGTGTAAATGAAACAAAACACAGCTCCAGGTGTTTATGAGGAGGTAACAACATTATAACATGGCTAAAAACTCACAAGAGTCAATTTTGCGTATAGGACCTTTAAACATTTGTATTTCTTGCACCGCTCCTTCAGATATGATTTAGTTTGTCTCATTTTTGTGATGATTTTTGTGAAAATATCAGATTTTGTGGATCATTAAATTCTTTATAATTAAATTAACTTCCAATTATAAGATGATGTTCCTTTCAGACAGTTACTCTTACAGATAGATATATCTGTGCCAATATCAGTATCAGCCAATATCAATGTTTCCTCAGATATTGGTACTGGCCAGTATCATTTTTAAACAAACTAGTGAGTGAAAATGGAAACAGAAGAGCAATTAGACAAAAATATGTCTGTCTGTTCACACAATTATGGAAATGGTTTTATATTACAGATAAAGTGGAGGGTTAATTTGTGATGTTTACTTCTTAAAGGTCCTATATTACATAAAACGGACTCTTGTGAGCTTTAAGCCATGTTAGAATGTTGTTACCTCAACAAAAACATACCTGGAGATGTGTTTCTCCAAAGCTCAAAATGCTCTGATCCACATTGTGATGTCATGAAGCTGTAGTTTTCAAGTTAATAGCTGCCTTTTACCTCTCTTCAGTAGAAATTGCCAATTGCAGGGCTAAAATTATCCAAATAATTCGAGTGAAGGTGTGTGGAGTTTAACAACACAGTGGAGCACTTCCTGTATAACCACACGACATCACAAGGTGGAACAGAGTGTTTTCTGTTTGAGAGAAGAACACAGCCTAAATATGGAGGGTTTGTGTGTTAAACATGTGTGAATGAAACAAAATACAACTTCAGGGATGTTTTTGATGAGGAAACTATCGGTATCAACAAATATCGGTTATTGGGCAGTCATCCTTACTTACTGTCACTTGCCCTTGGTGTTAAAGTTTTGGGAAAAGAATATTGTTTATGCTGAATTCTGCTCTCTGCCTCATTGATTTATTGCAATGATGACACATTTGCAGACATCTTGTTTTGCATAACGCATATTTCTGCCACTGAGTGCTGACACGGCCTGTACTTTTGTCATCTTCCATATTTACTGGATTTAGCTGACGCTGTTTCTTTATATGGACTTGGGAGCCTTACAAGTCAAACCAGTATTTATCTTAACTCCCACTCCAGAATCCATCCTCGGACTGTCCCCTGTCTGAGGAAGGAGACTTAATCCGGGCTGTCGGGACTATTTTTGGACGAGACCTCCAGCAAGGACACAACCCCCCACACCCTCCATGGTACTGAGGCCGCAGACTTGTTGACAAGTAGATAGGGCTGGCAGGGTCAAGAAGCTAGCTCAAGTGCATAGCCGGGGAGGCGGAAAAGATGGTGCAGTGACAACAAACATGGCGGACGACAGACAGGAGGGTAGAGGAAGGTGAGAGGTGCCAGACGTGGACACCAAAAACCAGGAGTTAGCAAATGAATAGAATAGTAGGACATATTAGGGTCAAGTATGACAAAATAGGCATTCACAGAGCAGTCGATCAAATGTTGGAATATACCTTAAAGGCACTGTACCTGATTTTTCAAAAACGCGAAAAGCAGAACTAGTTCATTTCACACAGTTTGCAGTGGTCCAAAGTTATTTCTCACTTACCTTATGCATTCTGAGCATCCTAATTATTCGCCACAATGACTTTATAATTGCTTTTCACAACTTTCAGCAATCACCGTAATGCTGACAACAACTAGCATGCAAGCCACGCACCTCCTGATTCTCGGACAAGAAAATGCTTTATATTAAGATGCTGACACCACACAGTGGAATTATTTTGAGTTTAAGAGCTGCTTATACAATATATCTATACTGGGGCAATACTAATTTTGCTCAAATACATGGGAAGAAATCGGGTACAGGCTCTTTAATTATGTTTAGAAGAAAGAAACGCTATTTCAGTCTCTGCACTGGTCACTTTATATGAGATATTGGGGAGATACTTCAAGTCAAAGTATTAATATCAGTATCTTGACTGGAAAAGTGCATCCCTAGCTGGGTTTAATGAGTTTTACATTAGTCTTATATAGAGCTTCTCCAGATTTCATGCAATTTTGTGCATTATTCATTCACTCCATACTTGGTGGTAATCTACTCTTGTAGCCACAGCTGCCCGGGGTAGACTGATGGAAGCGAGGCTGCCAATCTGCACTATCGGCCCCTCCGACTATATCACCAACACTGGCACATCACATTCATATTATGCAATGTGGGTCAAGTGTCTTGCCTAAGGAGAGACGTCTCCCATCCCAGTGCTAACCAGACCTAGCCCTGCTTAGCTCCTGAGATCAGACGAGGTCAGGCTTTAACAAGGAGGTTTGCCCAGAACAAAATAGTGGCACAATTCATTAGGGAATGTTTCGATACCCGACAAACACCAATATATGACAACAAAATCTTCACATCACTATTAGTACTGATATACTGTCCACCCCTAATCATGACCCTAGATGTCCAAGCTTAATTATACAAAGTTTAGAAACACAACATGTGATTTTAAAATAAACCGTAGTTGTCTTAATCTGATTGATTAGTGTCTTCTGGTTGTTATGGAGACAAAAGCCGAGTGTCAGCGCTCCACAGCTCCCCCGACAGCCCGCTCCTCACACAATGGAAATACGGCATTTGTTTGTTGCTGTAGTTAATTGATTTAGTCGTCAACATTCAGAAAACTTCCAATTATGTCCGCTCAAGTGGAGAGAAGATGCTAGTTCTCTCACGGAGGAAGGATAGAGCAGATTTTCAGGGTAACAGCAAATTGGAGGATAAAGGAAAACAAAACAGTCATCGCAAAGTTGTTTTGGATGTGCTTTCCTTTCACAAAGTTTACTGGCTTTGAGTATTAATGCAGTTCTCCGTCAGACTAGAGAGGATGGTTTAGACCCAGAAGACTTGATGAAAGACTGATAAAAGTAAACATGGAGTGTGATTAGGCATTAGGTCTGGACAATATAACAAAAAATAATCTTTGTTTTTCCTCATGTTGATCAATTACTATTAGCTTTTTTAATCTAATTTGTTTGAAAGTTAAAAAAAAAGCTTTTGACATCAATTACCTGAACATAAACATGACAGACTTTTAATAGTGCAATTTAAAGGAACTGTATGTAGCCTGTGCCCTAGTTTAAAAAAGGTTCTGGCAACCCAGGCTCATTTGTGAGCCTGGGTTGCCAGCACCTTAACCTGCAGAGAGAGGACACATTCTCATTCTCAGTACATGGACAGGCCATGCCTCGTGTGAAAGCTCAGAACCTCCAGAATTAACTCACTGAGCTGCCAAGGCTGCTTTCTAACTGGATAATCATCACCAAATTGAAACATAAACAACTAAGCCATCATGACCAATGTTTTTGTAGTTAAGAACAAATCAGCATTAGAATTGTTATCAGTAAAAGCTGTATTTGATATGAACATGTTGGGGACAAGGTCAAGTGTCTGAAATTTGACCAGTGGTAGATGAAGTACTCAATTTTGTTATTTAAGTAAAAGTACAGATACAGAGGCAAAAAGCTCCTCAAGTAAAAGTAAAAGTATCACATGAAAAAAAAAAAAAACTTAACTTAAAAAGTATTTAAGTACTCATTTCAGAATGTACTTAAAGAGTAAAAAATACAAGTATTTGACACAAGTGTTGTTAATTTGTTGAAGTGGAAATGTAGTGATATTGATAGAAAAACAAAACAATGACACTTGATCTTTTGGTCAACAGCAGCAATACGAATCACTTTCTTAACTTTTCGTATGAATTTTGTGTATTCATGTTTGTTTGCTCAACCGAAGCTTGAACTCGAAAACCTAAGTCAGGATATACCACGAACATGGTAAAATAACCCCTCAAATCATATGAAAAGTACTTTTTACTTTTCAGTCCAGTTTAAAATGTAGTTGAGTAGTAAGTAGATACCTGCTCTCAAAGGTAGTGAAGTAAAAGTAAAAACTATCCACTTTGAAATTTACTTAAACTACAGATACCTAAACAATTTACTTAAGTACTGTACTTTACTACTTTTACTTCGTTACCTTCCACCACTTAATTTGAAATACAAATTCTACATATGCTTTAACCAATGACAGAAGCTATAGGAACATCATCAAGAGCTGCACTGAACCGAGACTAAACCGTGACTAAACCGTGACTAAACCGGGACTAAACCGGGACTAAACCGGGACTAAACCAGGACTAAACCGGGACTAAACCAGATCTAACAAACCCTCCTGAAACAGCTGCAGTTTTGGATACATTCTCAGCCAGTTCTAGCCACCTGCTTTCACCTGCCAGTCGTCCTAATGTGACAGCTATTTCTTTGCACAATTACTGTAAAGCCGGTCATCAACATCCCGGTCTAATCTGTACAATGGTTGTCAATGTGTCCGATTCATTAGTGTCTTCTTGTTGTTATGGAGACAAAAGCCAAGTGTCCGCGCTCCACAGCTCCCCTGACAGCCCGCTCCTCACACAATGGAAATACGGCATTTGTTTGTTGCTGTTAATTGATTTAGTTGTCAACATTCAGAAAACTTCCAATTATGGCCGCTCAAGTGGAGAGAAGACGCTAATTCCCTCACAGAAAAAGGACAGGGAGGATTTCGAACCACTGCGCACGCCTCATTTGAAAAAACAAACTAACTGCAATGTTGTGATATTCTTTGGCAGCCATTTTGATCAAAACAAGGTATTTTTGAAAATCTCTAATGTGCTTGATTTGGTGAATGTACATTTTTGGGGATGCAGTTTGAAATGGAACGGAACACTAAGTCCAATTTTTTGCTACGAAACAGTGTATATTGTGTTTTAATAGCCTTATCTACTACTCCTAGTCATTTTTTGCCAGTTTTAGTGCAAACTGGGTAAATTTGCGTTTTTCTGGTCAAATACATACAGGTCTGTGCTGCATTCAGTGGCTGTTGCAATTTTAAGTAGCTGGTGACATCACACAGGACTGCCCTGATTGCACCCAGGTGTTTCTGGTGACAAACACCCAGCTGCAGGGGCGGAATTTCAAGTGTGGATACCTGTTAAACCAATCACACTGTTCTTATATCTCCAAACCCCGCCCCTACTCCCCCCTCACTCTCTTCTTTAGTCCTCCAGGTACTGCCCAGTTTAGCGGCTTTATCTGAAATATGGTTGTGGGCGGAGTTTAGGTGTTTAGTCCCACTTCGATTAGCATCTCAAGACTTAAGAACATAACTGTGGATCACCAACAATATGATCAATTGGTGCTTTATTGTAATGGTGTTTATTATTTAAGAGAATGCTCTTAATCCCAATCTTAAAAGTTCAAAGTTCATTTTAAGCATGTTCAAGGTGACATCCTGCCAAAAGGAAACCAACACTCAAAACATTTTTGTCACAGATTTTGAAAACTATTTAACTACTTTGACTTAAGTATTTATTTATTTTTGTTTATTCTTGTATCGGTATCGGACTGGTACTTGGTATTGGCAGCTAACTTAAGGATAAGCATTGGATTAAAAAAAACAAAAAAAAAAACAAAACAAAACTATTTTCTACCTATCTTTCGTTAAACAGGTGTAACAAAATTACTTTCAAATCTTACATTTTCTTCTTTCTACCAATTAAGGTACAGTATGTAACTTTTTGGAGGTGGCACGTCACCTGCATAATAGAAAGTTAAAAGCATACTCCGGAACATTCTCCATAGAGAATGCTAGGCTGTGGGATATTATAGCTAAAGGAACAACTTTTTCGTGGAGACAAGAAGGAGGAGTCAGGTTTGTGGAAATGCAAGTCCGCTCACAATAATAAGGAGACGTTTTTCTATGCATTTCAGTGCAATAAATACAACTGAAATTAAAAACACTTATATTTTTGTCTGTTTTTGTGCTAAAAGTTATATACTGTGGCACTGAGTTATAGGGAATCAAAACGTCTTGCAAATTGGTCTGATTCTTTCTAGAAGGAACCACATTTACACTTTGAGTCAGTAAATCCTTGACCACTCGCCTTGCCTTTTCACTTTTCTTGTTATGCTGCGGTAATAGAAAATCCAATCACACAGCGGCACTTTGAACGCATCCCAAACAAACACGCCAAGGTCACTGCTCGTCCTTCACCCATCTGCTCTGCACGTGGACCCAGGTGGAGGAGAGGGAATGTTTGCAAAGCTGACAATCACTGTGGTGGACATGTTGATTTTTTATTTATGGGAAAAAAAAAAAAAAGCTAAGTTGTTGACAGAATACGTTTCTTTATTTGCAATTTATTTATTTCAACTGGAGCAGATTTATCGCTAGATGTTAGAAGCTAGTAAAAGACAGCTACGTAATCATTGCTACAGAATTTTTTTACCTTATTTTTTTTAACCCAAGCATATTGTTGTAGTGAAAAGCATCTAAGAGGTCTGGAATTATAATATGATGATTTGGTAACACATATTTGGTAGCCCATATAACTCTGCCATTCGCTTATATTATACCATGAAAATGTGACAATTTACCATTTACCAATTTACCATATGGATTTTAATAATTGGCAGCAGAGAACCCAAATAGCACCCAACCTGTTTGTACCTCAGACACAGTAATATCTTTTATATTGATCATAACACAACACACAATCTTTAAGCTATAAATTCAGCTGAGAAAACTATTGCCATCAGTTTCCATTAAAGGCCCTGTATCTATGTATTGGAGCAAAATATAAAATATAAAATGTAAAGTACAAAAAAGGATGTTGAAATTAAAGAGGAAAATCTAACCGATAAAAAAGTCCATAGATGGGTGATTAGTTATAAATCTACTCAATTCAAGAAATCTTAATTCTAGCAATTTAAGTGTATAAATCTACCAGCCCAACATTTCACATCACAGGACAACCAAAACATTTGCCTGGGAGCCAGAATACACACTTCTTCAATGGCCGGTTTCCATTGAGGACCAGACTGATATCAATCTGTATGAAAAAAATACAGACAGATATTCTTAATTTTCCAGGCAACCAAAACATACAAAATTGGTTACATTTAAAAAAAAAATATATACATATTTGTCATGGAATACTCAATAATCTTACTGAAAGCTAACCACTCTGCCACCTTCAATTCCTGCCGTAACAACTCAAAATGTTTCAATTTAAAAGCACGTGTTGCTTTCACAAACCATCTCCCTCAGCTACTTTGCCATTTGAGACTTACTATTCATTCATGCATTGTATTCAACTCAATCAATTTCAATAATGCTGCATTTCCATAGTCCACAACACAAATAATCCCACGGCACTTTTCAATTAGGCATTTGTGTAAGCCAGCTCCCAGTGTTGTATTGTACTGGAGTGAATAAGCCCGCGCCGCCAAATCCAAGGTCAAACGCACCAATCCATTTATCTATTCATTCAGACAACTAGCATCTTAGTGCGTCTCTCGTTAGCACCCAGAGTTTAATTAGTAAATGGATTGAGAGTGGCGCTCTGGTCCAATAGCGCTCTGAACCATTAGCATGCTCATCGGGGTGTTGCTAACTCCGCGATGTGTTAAAATCCGAGTGTTTTGATTGATGGGTGCTGTGTAAAGCGTAGGAGAGGAAATGGAATGAAAAGAGCTGCACCGGTGTTGTTCTATTTTAGATCTGGTTTAGTCTTGGGGGTAGTGTAGAGCTATGTTTTCTGGTTTAGACCTATGTTAATACTGCGTAATTCTGATTTAAGTCATGGATCTTGTAGTACAAAGCTGGATTAGAGTTAGCAAGGTGGTTTCAGGGTTAGCGTTACTAGAAACTGGAACACTTTCAGTTGGGGTAGATCTCTATGGTAACATGCCCTGAACACAAATCCTGCTCTGGACCAGGTTAAGTTCCCGAATAAGATAATAAGACAACTCTTTGAATAATCAGAGACAAGAGTCCAGGGTGCTAGGTCAGAGGGATCAAGCAATTAGGCCTAGTATAGTCCTGCTGTAGACCTGGTTTAGACCTGATGTAGACCTGGTTTAGTCCTACTTTAGTAGTGTCATATGTGTAGAGGTGTAGGGTGTAGGGCACTAGGTTAGAGTGAGCAGGAGAGTAAACCTAGTATAGCCCTGCTGTAAACCTGGCGTAGTCCTGCTGTAGACCTGGTATAGTCCTGTTGTAGTCCTAGTTTAATCGTATCATATGTTTAGTTTTGGAGGATGAATGTCAGGATGTAGGGTGTAGGCTGAGGGTGCTAGGTCAGAGGGAGCAAGAGATTAGGCCTAGTATAGTCCTGCTGTAGACCTGGTTTAGACCTGATGTAGACTTGGTTTAGACCTGATGTGGACCTGGTTTAGTAGTGTTATATATATTCAGTGTTAATGGATGAGTGAGGGTTATAGGGTGCAGGGAATAAACACGATGCGGGCCGAGGTCACTAGGTCAGAGGGAGCAGGAGATTAGTATAGACCTGCTGTAGACCTGGTTTAGTTTTGCTATAGTGCTGCTGTAAACTTAATTTTGTCCTATTTTAGTCATACGTTCGGTATTGACGGAGGAGTTTCGGGGTTTAGTAGTGTTATATATATTCAGTGTTAATGGATGAGTGAGGGTTATAGGGTGCAGGGAATAAACACGATGCGGGCCGAGGTCACTAGGTCAGAGGGAGCAGGAGATTAGTATAGACCTGCTGTAGACCTGGTTTAGTTTTGCTATAGTGCTGCTGTAAACTTAATTTTGTCCTATTTTAGTCATACGTTCGGTATTGACGGAGGAGTTTCGGGATGTAGGGTGCAGGCTGAGGGTGCTAGATCAGAGGGAGCAGGAGATTAAGCCAAGTATAGTCCCGTTGTGGAGCTGGTTTAGTTTTGTTGTAGACCCGGTTTACTCCTGAATGTAGACCTGCTTTAGTCCTGGTGTAGTCCTACTTTTGATGTGCCAAATGTTTCGGTGTTGATGGATGAGTGTCGGGATGTAGGGTGCAGGCTGAGGGTGCTAGGTCAGAGGGAGCAGGAGATTAGGAGCCGGGACAGTGATGGATAGGGTTAGGCCGCTCACCGATCCACTTGTCGTTGCCATACCAGGACAGATTGCCTTTGGTGCTGTCGTAGTATCCAATCTTCTTGTAGCTGCCGTCTGTAGGCACAAACACACAGCCATGTTATACCAAAGCAAAGCATTATGGGTTTTCATCAGTGTACATGGATGGGGAGGGACTGAAAGGGGAGGAGATGAAAGATGAAGTATTAGGTACTATGTGATGTATCAAACTTTCTTTTATGATCCTATAAGCCTCCTGTCTGGTAGCCTCAATCTACTACATGTTTTTTCCTATACAAACATATTTCGGGCACTGGTCTTATCTCCTAGAATTCAGATGGGTTTGACTGACAGGTGGATTAACCAAAAATGCATGTTAAGGCTACATTCAAATAAACATGGTGATTTAAGTGTAACAAAGAAAGAACACAAGGCCCTTGTATAGTCCGGTTTTAGACCTGGTTTAGATCTGGTGGGTATTTTCTTAGATGGTACTTTGTTGTGGAAAGTCTGAGAAGCACAGGGGCATTTTGTTGGATGAGAACCATACAGAAGCAACTGCCAGGGACGGATTCCATAAGGACCTCATTTGTTTACGTTCAGATTGTTCATTTCTGTTGCTGAAAGCGAAGGGAGCTTCAATGCCTAAACACCTCATTAGATAAAGAGGTGAAGTTTTTAAAGTATATGTAGACATTATTTTAACTTACAAAATGTAAAATACTCATCCCAAAGTTTAAAAGGGTATTAAACCCACAAGAATGCATAATATGTGTTCCTTAAGACTTCCTGATGTGCCACCATGTTCCCTCTCCACAAAGTGAATGAGTTAGAATGACCTTGTCCACAAAACCAGGCCCTTGGATATTATGTTCTAAGTGTGAGTGCTTAGTGAATGGCTTTGACCCCATTCAGAACAGTGCTTTGTTTAGACATAAAGTTAACAGCCTGCAGTAGGCACAGACATTTTAGCACAGCTGCTTCCTGTGCCACCATTAGCATTTAGCGAGCATTAGCATGATTATAATGACAACATCACAATGCTACGGTCGTCCCAATGTCTGCAAGAGTTGTGCTTGAAGATTATTGCACATTATTGTCCCCGTATGGGGAAGTTTGATCGTTGAGAAGATGTTTGATTTCACCTACCCCCTATCTCCACCCATGGCTCTATACTTACTGACCGTTATTTAAAAAAAACAGATTCCAAGTCAAACATATAGAGTTAAAACATTTCAGAAGTAATTTTTCAACAATAAAAACACACAAATAAAAATCCACTGCTTGCTATGGTGAAATGCCACTTGTACCAGTTTCTAATTTTAAGATGTTTTAGATGAATTTTGGGGTTGGTAATAAATAAAATAATAATAAAATAATAATAATTTAAAACAAACAAACAAAACAAAAAAAACCCAAAAAACTAGAGAGTCAGGAGTACCTAGATGGAGTATTAGCTTACAGGGAATTTGTTTAAGAAGGGGTATTATGCAAAACTGACTTTTTTGGAGCTGTTATGTTATAATGTTGTTCCCTCATCAAAAACACGCCTGAAGAGGTCTTATATGTCATATATGTATGTCTGAGTAATCTTGCGATCTCTCCAGGGCCCTATTTGGACCTTCCTGTTTACACAAGCAATATACAAAAGCATGATACAAAACAATGCACTACAACAAACCTGATGCAATGTGCAGTAGTTTAATTAGTGGAACGCATGCCTATAGTAATATGATAGCGCTCTGAAGGGGGAGTGACTTAACGCACAATTAATACCCCATAGTAGTGTAATACCCCACCTTTAAGACTATGGGAGAAATCAGAGAACCAAGAGGAAACCCAACAAGACACAGGGAGAACATGCAAACTCCTCTCCTTTCATTCTAACATATTCTGCTCCCATTAACCAAGTGTCAATGCTTGAGCTGCTAATAATGAAAGAGAATTATCCATGTGAGAAATGGGTCTGTATTCACTGACTGGGCGTGTAAAGGCAGGAGACACAGAGTGGAACCATCAAATGACTGTGGACTGCATGATAATGGACCCACCGCGTGTTCAACCAGGAGAGACCAAGATGGATATAGGCTATTGACTGAGGCGCAATGAACGCTACATATTATGAATTAATTTTGGTGCTTAGACCCCAGCAGGTACAGACAACAGGGATGCGGTGAAGGGAAAGAATAATGGATGTGTTAATATCATAGACTATATATATAAATGGACATAGCTAACCTGCTAGACGCTACATTCCAAATAGGAAGTGAGCATGGGCACGCTTCTGGCTCCATCGACTCTGGCTCCAATTCACTTTCTATTGGGAAACTGTCACCCCTCTCTCCGTAACTGCTACTGTTAGACTCGTCATTTTGGTCGTGTTAACCCGCTCTACGTGATCCTGGTGTTTTTATTTTGCTATTTTGTCAGTAAATCAAGCTATGAACATCAATAACAGACAAATCATGCGCCCTCATTCCCCGAGGTCGGTCCAGGTAGGATTAGCAACAGGTTTGATTGACAGCGTTGCTAAGCGCCTGCTCCCTGCTAAACCAGAGCGGACGGGAATGGGCGTTGCCTTCAACAGCCTCACTCCAGATTGGCTCTTTGGTTGCTATGATACTCGCGGTCATTCCAAATATGGAACGCAATGGGTGACATTACACTCACTTAGTCCACTTCTTTATACAGTCTATGGTTAATACTAAAGAAGGCATTATGATTTATTTCTGGTATTTACTGTATTATCAAGGTTCATTGGTGGAGTGTGTGTGTCAAAGCAAATGGTGGCTGTTGATACTTTGCAGTGACATCATGCTGCATGTATTTCTATGGCGGAATGTTCAGGTGTTACCATGGCGACACAATGCACACATTAGCAAACACAGCCAAAAAAGTTTTAAGGTAGTCTGAGAAAAAATACAAAATGCATTTAAACAACACATTTTCAGGAGCCTGAGATCAACACAATGTTCACGGCCCCGTTTAGGTGTTTGATTTTGAACAAGGTGAGCGTGACTAACTGAAAAAACTGTTGGCTAATGATAAGTAGCTTGTCACTAATGTTATCTGAGATGGACTTGTTTAACAGCACAAATCATATCACGTGTTGTAGTCCCAGCTAAGTCAGTTCTTTATGGTCAGATTGTGTTTAAACAAAGGTCAAATGAAAGTCTAGAAAAGCCTCAGACAGAACATGCCTATAGTTAGCATCACACCCCTAGGGAATGTTGATGACATGAGCTGCAAAATATCAATTTTGAAGTATCTAAAATCTATTCACCTTAGTCCGGAAGTTGCCCTGGGCGCCACCATCATCATTGGGGTTGTATTATTTTGCATGGGGCTGCTGATCTTAACAGCAGATAAGTTCTATATGGACTACAGAGACGTTTTAAAGCCTCCCAGAGAATCGGTGCAGTATTGACTTGTTGGTCACGTGAACACTAAACACTTTACACAAGTGAACCTACTTTATATCATATTTTAGAGGCAAAACTTTTCCCAAATTCTCCATAGAAATGAATGGGATTCCCGCTCAACTGGAAGTGCCACCACAAAGAAAGTGTGGTTTAGGAGAGACAAAAGTTTGCAGTTTTGATGCCTTCAGTGAGAATCTACAATGTAAATAGTAATGAAAAAAAAGCATTACATAAAAAAGTGTATCCAAATTTTTGACTGATAGTGTATGTACATCTTGATTATTTTGTTCAACACAATCCTAATCCTAATAATCTAAAACAATTTCCATTGACTTCCTGTTCAAAACTACAGAACTGATTCTCTGTTGCTGGTCAAGGCCTCTTATTTCACTGTAGAAAGTAGAAGATTTTAACTTACAGTGTATTGATTTTTAAAAAATTGCCATGGAACTTTTATGAACATCTGTGTATGACCCAGTGTCTAAAATCAAATACTCAAAATAAAAAAAACCTCAGAACAGGGCTGGGAGCGGAGGTAAGGGCATTTTCTGAGCACTCACGTTTCAAATGCAGAACAATACAAGATTACACAAACGTGCATGAATCACTCAAAAGACTTTGTTTGGCATAATGTGTTTTCTTTAACTAATATTTAATGGACCTAGACACTGGTGGCAGTAAAGAGGAGGAGATAGAGAGGCTGAGGGGGCTAATGGTTCTGCTGCTGAGCAAGGATGGGAAAGAGAGTGCATTGATAATAAAGACTATAGCCAGTGACATATGTGATGGGGAGTAGGGAGGGGGTAGTAACAAATACGGACACATTTTAATACCTATCTACTATCTCACTATGCTATGAAACAATAAAATGAAAAAGTAGATCCTGTATTTGAAAATAAAAAGTATGGGATATATGAGTCACGCTCTGCTGTTACTTTGAGAAGGCCTGCCGCTGTGACCCTGCTGAAATATTGAGCAGACGCTTGATAAACTCCTGCATTAATAATATCTAATATGGTGGACTCAGCGAGAGCGACTGCGAGAGGGCAGAGGAGTAAAGAGGCAGTAGCAGTTCATAAGGACGGTACACTTTAGAACACTCACATAATGATCACGTCATAACTGTATGCTCATGAGAACAGCAGGCTGCTAGAGGGAACATCTGAACGGGAGCGTGCATTTTAAGTGGCCAAGCAACAGCCAACACTCTTATTCTATTATGTTCAAGGAGTCTGGGCTGTGGTCTCCAAGGTCTGATTGGCATGATTGACAGGCGGATTAGGGGAACAAGGGAACGGCATTACACACACACATTACCCTCATCAAAAACTTGACTTGAAGTGGTTTGTCCATGTGTGTTTGAGTAATCTTGTGATCCCTCCCGGGCCCTATTCGAACCCTCCTTACGGTTAGCAGTACAATTCTGTCCAATGCTCGGCCCGCATGTGGACGTCAGCCATGCTCCCACACAATTTCACAAACCTGATGCGATGCAGTAGTTTTATTGGCGAGATGCATGCCAGTTGTGTAGTGTAGTGTGCTTATACAATATATCTATACTGGGGCAAGACAAATTTTGTGCTAAAATATGGGGAAAAAACTGGGTACAAGGCCTTTAAGAATTAAAAAAAAAAAGTAAAAAAAAATATATATATGTTCATAATAATACGTTTATAATTTTACTTTATTATTATTTTTTTATGTATTATACTGTGACCTGTATAATCACTTTGAACAACATCTCGATGTGTATAACTTCGATCCTTACAGTCTTTTTGAACTTCTGGACAGCTATAGCGTTGGTATCAGGCGTTTCACAGTTTGAGCCTTGGTTTAGTTCACCTCAGCCCCTGTGTCCAGCCCCACAGAGGAGCTTGAGTTGTTGAGGCTGTGCTGAAGTGACATGAGCCTGTTCCACACGGCTCTCAGAGGAGACATGTGTTGCTGCACCTGAGGTTCTCACACAGCACGACTACACAGACAGGTACAGGAAGAACGTGGGGACATTTTAGGGCTGTCAAAAGTATCGAAAAGCAGATACTAATCGATAACAAAACTAGTGTCAAAACTACATATTTATTTGAGCAAGTATCAATACTAAAAAAATCACATTCACAGGACAGAAATGGACCTTTCCTGAATAGCTTTAGAATGATCTTGAGCTCTAAAAGTTTTATAAATAACACATGAATCGTGCTAAAATTGTTTTCTGGCATATTGCCCACCATTAAGCAAGACTGTATAATATAGTAATATTATTGTCATGAAAATAACTGCTAAAGACTAAAAAGAAATTCTAATTAGTTGTAAAGAAAACCCTGCAGTATACTGTACAGTAGATAATAAATGCAGTGAAATCAATGTTTTCTTTCAGTGCCCCGGTGCAATTAGCATGTCTGTTCATGCAAATAGAGATCCTTTTTCAACTCCCTGCTCTACAGCGACATCATTATTAAATATGATAATTAGTCCTGGTCTGATTACGAGATCCTGAGGGAACCCGTTAGTCCTGATAACTTATAATGCACATGACAGATCAGACAACACATTTCACTAAAACACAGTTACATCATTATGTTTAAAAATTTATTAAAATCTTGCCAAGTTTTTCCTTTTTTAAAAATCTTAGTTAAGTTTATAATTTTACTTCCGGGTTGTACCCGGGCAGCAGGTGTGACATACGTAGAGGTAATTCCATAACTGTTACTTAGCAACCATAATGTTAACCCAAATATTGCCAAAATTACACAATAGTTACGATTAGACTAAATGACGTCTTTATATTGTTGAATGAATTTTTAAACTGTCTGAGGAATGCCTTCCTTGTATGTAATTTATCCCAGCATCTTGAGTGAAATTTTCAGTGTTGATGACATAAGTAGAGGGATTCTGTTTTAGAACTCAGAACGACTTCCTGTATTTTTGTACTTTTCTTTCTTTTTTCTCAACTTTTTTCCACAAATTGTCATTTAACTGATGTAAAATGATTTTCTATAAGTGGAAAAACATGAAAACCTGTCATCTGCACTTAAACTAGTCTAACTATGTTCAGAAATGAGCTATACTACATGTGCTTAAATACGTGACTATGTTTGGGAATGCTAGCGTTAGCACGGAGCCACGCTTTTCACACAATTAGCTTCTTCAGAATAGAGCAGGTTTTCAAATGCAGTCAGATAAATGTGTCTATGAAGACAGAAGTATAATAATGGAAGCGCGCAAGCATTTTAAAATAGCTCAGGGGAAGAGTTGATTTGTTTGGCATTTTCAACTTAGTGAGACACAAATGTGATGGTGCTAAGGGAGCATGACAGCAAACAAAATGTAAAATGTAAAACTAATTAGGATTTTCAAAGCGCTGACGTGTTCTTGGCACTTATTTAAGGCACGGAAGCCAAAAGTGAAAATGATAAAGCCGTGCCAGTATTTGGAATAGCCAGTGGTGTTTTAAAGTGGTTTGAACAGAGGATGGTATCTAAACAAAGCACATCCATTGTGAGAAAGAGGCAGCAGTTAAACAATAAATACTTTAATACTGAGGTGAATAAAAGCTTTCTAGACGCACAAGCACCAGGCCCCACAGCAAACTATTATGAAGGAAATGGAAAAAGCTGTTGTTGATGTTTCACCTGACCTGACTGTACAATGGTATAACACACATATACAAGTCTTGCTGCTCACTGGGAGAGAACTATAATTAGTTGTATAATTTACATTGTTAGCATATATTTAAGCTGTATGCAGTGTGCATAATATAATGACAACTGAACCGGGGTTTCCAGTGCCTAAACCTGCAGACAGAGACACATAAGTTTTTCTCATTCTCAGTATATGGACAGGCCATGCCTCATGTTACAGCTCAGAACCTCCAGAATTCCCTCACTGAGCTGCAGAGGCTGCACTAGCACTGATTCATGATTGGCTGCAGGTGCTGGGGTTTAGGTAGTGACCATTCAGATCAGAGAGAGTCCTTTTAGGTTTAAACCAACTGTTAGACTGATTCTGCTTTCTGATTGGATAATCATCTTGAGAACAAAACACCAAATTATAATAAACAACTTGGGCATCACGTCCAACGTTTTTGTCATTAAGAATAAATTAACATTACAATTGTTATCAGTAAAAGCTATATTTGATTTGATTGTCTATCTGTAGGTCATGTTTATGAAATTTCAAATCAAAATCTTACATACTGTTCCTTTAAAAACACGTCAGGTTGTAAGTTTTCATTGTGGATCTAGAGTAAATGTTCTTAATTTTGCATTTGGGGGATTTTAAAACAACTTTGGACTGGTTAAAAGTTCCTAAATGTTAATTTTATGCATTAAGGCCGTTGAGTCTCCCCCTGGTTGCATCTTCCAAATCAAGACAAAGATTTTTGTATTCATTCTAAACAAATTAACCAACTTCAAATTTAAACTGCTTCAAAGTGTGGAAAAACCAGAGCTTTGGTGAAGGAACCAGATTATATTTTTAATGATTTCTGTAGGACTGGAGCAGAGCAGAGGAGATGCTTGGGGCTCGGATATGCTTCAGTACTGACCCTCACACAGCTACACAACAACATCCATATTTAACCATCCCCGGGAGCGGCGCGACACTGCAGCGCATCTCTACAGACAGGAGAGGGGAGCAGAGAGAGCACAACGGAATCACAAGTTATGTAAGCTCAGAAATAAAGGAATAAAACTAAAATATTAAAGGAGACATTATGAGAAATCAAGCTTTTCACAGTGTTTCTCACTTCTTTAGCTTACTCAATAGTAGGACTGGACGATATGACAAAAAGACAAAACAAAAAAACTACAAGAAAAGCCAAAATAAACCTGTAGTAATCCTGTGCTGTACTGTAACATAATGTGGTACGATTAGACCTGTCACAGTAAATACTACATCTTAAATATACATATCGTTTAATAAGTTATGGGTGGAATGATCATTTTTAGGGGACAATATTTATCGTGTGCACCTTTTCTTTGTACGGGTGGGAAATTTTGGGTTATTTTTTGCAGTATGATAAGATTTGAACTGTAGAAGTTTGAATTATGAACTTCAATGACTCATTATAGATCCAAACTAATTACTTAAGTGTTGCGATCTGCTATGTATTTAATGCAGCTTATATTTTTTTGAATACTTTTTGGGGGATTCAGTTTTATGGTTTGGTTTCAATATTACTGTTTATCGTCTATATTTACTTCAGCAATATATCGCACTTCAAAATGTGTTATCTTGACAGACCTAGACCTAGGTACAATTCACCCAAGTCACTTTACTGCTTTACTGCTCTTTATTTATTTAATCTGTTCATATGCTGCACTATAGATAACCACAGTCGTAGCCACTTCTTGTACAAATACTACAGTATACTGAAGTCACTTTACCTGCTGTTTATTCTTGTCCATATGCTGCACTGCACTGTTCATAACCACAGTCAGAGACACTTATTGTGCAAAGGGTTGTAGCCTTAGTAAATCTTTATAATATAATTTATCTTGAGCTTGATCCTAATTGCATGTTCCTATTTTCCTACTGTTCTTGAACTTTACGTTGCAACACAAATTTTTCCATTGTGGGACAAATAAGGGTTTTCTTATCTTATCTTTTTTTTTTTCCAAACCTGATTTTAGATTCAATTGTTTTTTGTATGGAAAAAACCTAATAAAATATCAAATCAATATATATTTCCTGAACATAAACAATACAAACTTTTAATCATTACCATTAACACGAAAAATAGTCACATTTCTTCCTCCAAAGTCCAACCTCTGCTCCAAAACCAACCTCACTGATGATCAGTTGGACAGACCCATCTAGTTTTTCTAAACAGCCTACATTCTAAATGCTGGTACTGTTCCATACATTAGCTCCAATGCATTTTCAATGGGAGAGTTAGCGAGTAAGAGTAAGCCTCCAAATATTGCAAATAAAACTATGAAAAACCAGGGCTGTTTAAGCGACTGGCGACCACTCGACCACACGTGAGTAGCCCCAGAGAAACATTGTACGTGTAGCACTGTAGCGCATGCATGCTAACAACCACATAATAAATATTTCTTAAATCTAAAGTTATGCTGGACAATAGTGCACAAACTATTAAGCAGGCCACAAAGTTCACAATGAGGAGCTCGAAGTTAGATATGGAACTCAACAGTCCTGCCCACTTCGAAGTCCGCTCTAGTTCCAGAAGTAAATTTTCCATCAATTTTTCCGATAGACTTTTAGAAAATTCAAATAGTACGTGACACTACAGAGGTTATTCAGCTATGTGATAACAATAACAAGGTTGTTTTAAGTCCAAAAAGACTGTTTAATCCACAATATTCAGGGAAATGTTTTAATAACTTAGCGGTTTATAAAGTTTCAGAAACAGATTTTAAATAAAAATATAAGTCTTGTCATCATTAGTTACCACATATCTGTTTGGCCCTGAGCAAGCTCTCACACTTTTAATGTTATTATTATAATTTATCTATTTATTGATTTATTTATTTATTTCGGAAAGTCTAAAAATGAATGGGAAATTTACTTCTGGAACCAATCGGTGGGCGGACACTGCTGAGCTCCTTTGGCTAGCATTACTCATTGTTTCTCGTTTTTTTTGCTGTCCTATTAAAATGAATGGGATTGAATGTTAATTTCAGTACCAGGCTGTGTGCACAGTAATTCAAAATACGTCACTCCTGGAAGTGTCCATTTTGAGTGAACATGTTTGTGTGATCTATTATCCATTTGCACCTATGTCATGTTCCGCCCCGCTCATGGCCCTGTACTTGCTGCAGTTCTTCAAAGATTAATAATCAGGCAAACTTTACAATATACTTTACCTTATAAAGTCTTTATCAACATACTTTTTTTTCATATGAAATTTGCTATTTATAACACCTATAAAACATAGGCTGAATATATAAATCAACATAGATAACCTGCATCCGGATCCATGGACTCTGGCTCCAATTCACTTAACACTGAAAAACTGTCACCCCTCTCTCCGTAACTGCTGCTGTCAGGTTTGTCATTTTGGTCTTAAAATGGTCGTATTAATCCGCTCTACATGATCCTGGTATTTATTTTGCTATTGTGTCCGTAAATCAAGATATGAACATTAATAACAAACAAATCAGATGCCTTCTTTCCCCAAGGTCGCTCCAGCTAGAGTTAGCAATAGGTTTGACTGACAGTCTTGCTAAGCACCCGCCCTCTGCCAAACCAACGGTGCAGGTGGGAATGGGTGTTACCTTCAACAGCCTTGCTCCGGATTAGCTCTTTGGTTGCTATGATACTCGCGGTAGGAATTCCAAACATGGAACTCAGCTCCAGATTCGCCCCTATAACTGCTAGCCTCAATGAACTTCATTTGACTGGAGCCGAACGCCATGGGTGACGTCGCACTCACTTAGTCCACTTCTTTGTACAGTCTATGCCATAACCCAAATAAATAAATAAACATTGTCCATTTAAAGCCAAGTCAGGAATCTTGTATAAACATCAGATTTGACTTATATTGCTTATGTCAGTTTTGCTTTGAGAGTATTACATGTCAATCCGGTCCAGTGAATCTACATGTGACCACTCCCCTCATCAAACAGCCCGGTGCATTCTGGGAGATGACCCCGAGACTTCTGTCAGTAACTGTCACCTGGAGCCATCTTGGTATTGCTGTTTTAGGCTGGGTGTCAGGGCAGGATGTAGTTTTGGTGAATGGAACGCTTGCCGTGTGAGGCAGGAAGGGAGGAGAGTGATGTGATGCCGCCTGACACTTCAATGAGCTGTTTGACAAGTCCAGGATCTGCCGAGAGCAGCCACGAAAAACTGGGGCAAAATACAAGTCAATGAGAGGAGTTTGAGCAGCGCCGCATTCACAGGAGAGAGAGCAGAGGTCTGACTTTAATCTAAACATGTTACGGAAAAAGAAATAGAGCATTTAAAACTCCTCAGCTATTGCATCAAATTGAAATCACAGTCTGAATGGCCGCAATCAGCAAAGCACAAAGGCTGCAATTTTTGAAGTATTAACAACAAAACATCCTGTCTCATTCTGTACTAAAGTCGGGCTTTTTTGTCAATTCTTCTGGGCACGATTGAAATGTGAACTTAGAACAGAATCCCAATTAGGTATTTTTCACAAATTGTTCAGCCCTGTAATTATGAAGAAAGTGATTGCAGACCAGGTAGAGAGTTGAAAGAAGTTTTTATCTGATCAGATGAGTGAGGGTACAGACAGCAGACACATGCGTCACATTACAAATTACTATACCCTGAGAAAGGTACTATCTATAGAAGGCTGGACCTACATGGATTTCAACAAATTTTACATACTGTCCATACAAGGTCATAAATGTATATACCTTTAACTGTTTACAGGAAGGCAGCATATGTCACAGAATGATTGCTTGCAGTCTTTGAAAAGATTGGTGACAGGAGCCTCTTGTCACAGGTATCGGTGCATATGCATAGCCACAGCTCGTAATTGAAGTAGTTGGTTGCGGTGAAGACATCTTAAAATAAGCATGTGTAGCTTTCTTACTGAGAAACAAGTTCATCTCAATGTCTGTAACACACAGTATTCAACACAAGGTTTAATAGCAAAGGGATTCAATTATAACAGAAATCGTGCTTTCAAGCCCTAATCTAGGCTAATCAATACTAAACCTATTATCTAAACTAAATCCTCAGAGTTTCCTGCTGCTGCAAATCAACTGTGAGGTCAGTGCTCTGTCTTAAACCAGTCTCAACTTATGAAAATGAAGTAGCTTAATTCTTAAATGCAGATGTACAGTTTCTAAAGTTATGAAAGTGAAAAGTTAAGTGGCTCCTAACCTTTTAGCAGAGCACAATAACCAATATGACATTCAGCCGCAGACTGTTTTCAACATGAGATTTAAAAGCTGACATGAATATGGAGAGTTCTGGGTTTGTTTACATGTCACGCTAAAGTGCTAACGCTGTAGAGGAGAAAATAAGGGCAAATTGTTGCAAGGCTCACAAATTCAACTAAAGATGAAGTAAAGATCACAAAATTAACTTTTCACTCTTGTAAAAATAATAACTTTACACTTTAGTCTGTTCAAAAAGACAAATCTGATGCACTGGGGACAAACTGTGAATTACACCTGGGCACAGAGAGAATATTGGTATCAAATATCGATATAAGCTGATACCAACAAATCTGTACTGATATTGGTCGATACTGATACTGGAACCGATATATCACCCATCCTTAGAGAGAAGTGATAAAGTCTGCTCTAATATGGGGCTACGTGTTCCACATTGGTTGTCCACAGACTTAAGGGAGAAGAATCATTTGCTGTGAGGAAGTTACTCAACAAAAAAAGGGTTTGTCCCATCAGTTATGCAGAAAAGCTAAACCAGGGCAAAACTTTTTACTTTTAGTCATTGGTCCTGAAGCCCAGAGAGAGAAACTTTCACCCAACCTATAAGTATTGTCTCTCTGAGCTAACTTTTATCCCACACATTAAGAACTTCACAAAAATAGGTTTTTATCACCTAAAAACATAGCCAGAGTCTGCCCCATTCTCTCTCGGGCCAACATGGAGACGTTAATGCATGCTTTTATCACCAGTCGAATAGGACCTCAGGGCCGCAGAGAACATTCATGTTTTTAAGAGCAGGCTCAAGACCCATCTTTTTAGTTTAGCTTTTGATGAATATTTATTGTTTTATTTGTTTATTTATTACACATATTTAGTATATTTATTTACTTTATATATATATATTATATTATTACTATTTTATATTTTAGTTCTTAGCCTTTAATTCATATTCTTTTATCACTTTTAGGATCTCCAGTTGAGAAAGCACCATCAGAGGAGCCATCTACACTAGGAGCAGAGAGCTCTGTGTGCCAGGAGCAGCGGTCGGCTGCAGCTGCTGGGGTCTGTATCGTGGGCTCTTGGTGGGGGGTTGGGGTTTTGGCCTAATCTCTCCCCTGGGCCCTGTGTCGGTGTCCTGGTGGCAGCAGATGGCTCCTCTGATGGTGCTTTCTCAACTGGTTGGTCTGGTTTACATAAGTGTACATGTACATAGCCTCATGTATTTTCACGTGTGAGAGAGTGTGTGTGCGTTTACATGTGGGGAGACTGTGCTTGTGATGATGTTTGTGTGTGAGTTGTTTGGTTGTGTGGGTTTGGACAGTTGTGGAGGTAGGTGGCTGAGTGGAAGGAAATGTGGGATTGTATTTAATGACTGTAAAAGTGCCTTATAAATAAAGTTTGATCGATTTGATTGATAGTATTATTCTGTTATACTGATGATGAATACACATCTGTCCCAGAGATCCTAAAACATCTAAACTACAGGGCAGCACTAAGCTCCTACAGGCTCTAGCTTTGGGAGATCAGACCTTTGGGTAATCTCCTGTGATGTTCCTCCACACACCACTTCTGTGAGATGTTTGACGAGCGGAGAAAAAGCTAAAGTAGAGCAGCCACACTAATGGTCTCCAGACAGCGCACGCGAGTTCTGACAAGTGACGCTAGGAGCACAGCGGGGTTCACAGAGATTAGCCATTTGAAAGTACTAACACTTTTTCATATTGTAACCAACGCTTCAGTTTGAAACATTTTGAAGTTTTTGGACCAGAGGGGGTCTCTCTCCCACTGAGGTCAGCAAAGAGAATGAAATCTGTTTAAGCAGCAAACTCTTATTTTAAAGTTTATGATGGAATATTTAAATCTGTCTTAACTATTAATGTCTTCCACAATAGCAGTGGGGGTAAGCGCACACATTCTGGGGAACAATATAGATTTGACTTATCTTAGCTTAGTATAGCTCATGTTAAGCATATGATTATCCATCTGTTTTCTTCAGCTTTGTAAAGAGTCTTTTGTAAACACATACAGCTACCTGGATAAATGTACTCAATTATAAGTACAACTACTGCTGCCAGATTTTAATCCAAATGTAAAAAGTATGCATGTAAAATAATACTGAAAGTACTAGTTATGTTTTAACCCAAATGGCTTAGCATTGTGTGTGTGTGTGTGTGTGTGTGTTAGAGGGGAGCATTACTCAGTTAAATGATTTTCTATTTAGCTAATTACAATTACATAGGTAGATTTATGCTTAATTACAAGCGCATGTTTAAAATGTAAAGTACAATAACCCAAAAGATCTACTCACGGTAATGTGAGTATTTGTAATTGGCTATTTTCTACTAGGGCTGGGTACGCTAGCTTGTTTTATCACATTAACTAAAAAAAATAATTAATTGCACATGCATTAATCTCTGCTCAGCACATACACACACATTAGTGTCTCTCTCTCCCCTCAGCACATACACACACATTAAAGGGTGGGTCTGCTGTGTCTGTGCACTGGACACGAGGAAGAGAACCCCGCTGACAGCACAGCAGAGACGAGTCTGAGCTCCCTCTGAGTTTTTAAACCATCCAAAAAAGAGTCTGATAGCGAGAGTGACACTAAATACATGATTGAATATGCACACGGAGGATTAGCGATCTATCAGCGGCAATGCACGGAGTTTACCACTTATGTCTATCATGTTTACTTTGACAAATACAGAGATATTGATGTTTAGTAAACAGAGAGCTGGTTTGAACTAGGAATGCACCAGAACTGAACCAGGACTAACCAAGGACAAAATAAGAGTTTGATTACCAAATCTAAATAAGGACTAGGCAAGACTAACCCAGGACTCTGTCATGGATTAAACTCATAGTGAGCAGAAAGGATCAGACAGGACAACCAGAGGATTAGACTTTTGATTTGAAGGTTAAATAACATCTTATATTTGAATGTAGATATTGGAAAAATAATAAAATGTGCTAATACTGAGCCTTTTGATATTATGTGGACTTCATTTTTAAATAACATGGTCCCAGATAAACAGATACATGTTGTTTTTTTAACCTTTGAGCACAAAATGCAATTCATCGTGATTAAGCTCTATTGAAGCAAAAGATTGTAATCACTGCCCAGCTCTACTTTCAACCTCTGTGTATAAATCATCATTTGGAAGTATTTTTGTGTTTGCCAAAAACATAGTTAATTTAAATTGAAATGTAGCCCCTCTTTAAATAGCACAAGGGCTGAGCTAACTCCCCCCTGGTTAAATGATGGATGCAATGGCAGTATGAAGGACATGTATAGATGAGTGAACATAGTAGAGGTGAGGAGCCGTACCTTGGAGCTGTTCAATCAGAGTCCAGGCCATACGAGAGCCTTGGGCGTCAAACACTACGTGACCCTGAAGACAAAACAACAGCCTTTATCAAAAAGTCAAAAGTACAGTAGAATATAATTATATCAGCCTGGTCAAACAGAAACTGTTGTTTTTTTTGGGTGCAGGAGATCCACCACCATGGAAACACAAAGATTTTCGATTTTATAGATTTAATTTGAAGGCGCAGTCTGTAACCATACTTTGGAACATTCTCCATGGAGATATACAAGTTTTATGCCATACTGTTGAAGAATATTGGAAACAATATTGGAAACAAGCAGGAGCAGGCCCTCCTCTAGGCCAAATAAGAGTCAGGTTTGTGGAGATGTAAACCTGCTCACAGTAAAAATGTATGTTTTTCAGTGCCAACCAACCAACCATATTTTTTTGCTAAAAAATTACATACTGTGGCTTTAAGGCCAGACACTGCACGTGAATAGGAATCCATTTAAAACTTTTTTTTCACTGCTGATAAATAAATGTATGAAATTGAAAGCCAGATTTAAAACTTTTGGTTCATCTTCATCATATTAGACACAAAACCTTTTACAGAGGGGATAATTATATATCGTGTTTATTTGAGTTCATTGCATATGACAGAAATATAAAAGAAATAAAAGTTAAAAATGCTTTAAAATAAATTTCAATTTGGATTTCAATTTTCTGTGGACAACTGTGTCTTTTTACCGATAGCCCAAGACGTATGAAGTGACACTATCAAAGCATGTAAACTTTGCACATAAACCCTACGCTTACTGACCGACACTCCCTCAAAGGAGCTGGTGTTGAGCGCTCTGTAGATCTCGGCGGTGATCTCTCTGTTGTTGTAGTTGAAGTCCTCCAGCCTGTAGCCCTTGGCCTTCAGGGGCCCCACGGTCTTGTTGAGGGCCAGAGCCAGGGCCCACACAGCGTCGTAGGCCAGAGGAGCCTCCTGGAAGCCCCCCGTCTCCTCCGGGTTCTTACCCCCCAGTTTGGACATGAGCTGGTCCAGGAACTCCTGAGAGGTCTGAGGAGACAAGAGCACAAACCAACAATGAGGCCAGCCTTCCACAAATGACTGCAACACTCAAATAAAATCATTTCCTCTGCAAACCCCAAAAAATATCCAGTTATATTTTGTATAATCCTGTAGTTTAAACCTCTGCAATTATTCTAAATTCAACATCTATGAACAATATTGGGTTCTAAAAAGCATGGGATTCTTGCATTAGTTTAGCGGTTCATTTTTTTTTTTGTTTCTTTCAAATGCCAATGCCCGTAAACATGTTTAAAATATGAACTGTGAACTGAATTGTACAATTAAAGGAGCACTATTTTAACTCTTCTGGTTGAGGATGTGCCACCTCCTTGTGTCTACGAAAGTCTTGTACCTGTGTATTGAATGTTCCACAGTAACGCTTATCATGGAGACAAGTAGGTGACACAAACAGGCTAAGTCACAAGTCAGATCTGTGCAGAGGAGACCAAATTGTTGAGCAATGAAAACCCCTGTAATGAGAAAAAATGTGTAATGCCATAGTGTGGAATATGTATGGCAAGCAATAACAACTCCATGGAGACCGACCAGAACATAACAAAACAACACAATGCTTGTCAGAAAAATCTCAATTACATATTTTTTTTCCAAAATTGTTTGGCTCTAAATTGTCTGCAGCAGTGATTCCTGGAGATGATCAGCCCAGTAATAGAGTCTCCTGGCCAGACACTAGCTATTTAAGCAGCTAAATGTGGACCTAGATTTTGGTGATATTTTATTTGCTTTTGTGAAAATTGTGAAAATGCAACAATAAAGACAAACAGAAAACAACAACAACAACAACAATATCTGTGCAAGTGCCACCAACAGTCCCATTAATCTTTGCTAGCAATGAGACAAAAATGCCACCTGTGGCCATACTGGGGGGGCGGGGTTACATGCATGTATGTCTATGGAGGAATGTTCAGCTGTTACCATGGTGACACAATGCACACATTAGGAAGCACAGCCAGATGTTTTCAGATGGTCTGAAAACTCATGAAAAAAATACAAAATGGACTTAAACGATACATTTTCAGGAGCTTGTGATCAATACAGGGTTAAAAAAGGTGAGAGTGACTAACTAACTGTTGGCTAATGCTAGCTAGCTTGTGACTAATGTAATTTAAGAGGGACTATTTTGACTGCACAAATCAGCTCATTGGTTCCAACTCAGTCAGTTCCAACTCTGTTTAAAAAAAACCCCAAAAAACCAACAACAAACAAGCCTCTGTTTAACTTCAGTAACATAGCTTTAGACAGAACAGTGCCTCTAGGTAGCAACACTTCCCAGGAAATGTTGATGAGCTGCAAAGTATCAACATTGTTCCATCTATCATTTATTGAACAATAGTCTATATAGTATTGTGGCAGGCCTAATGATTAGCTTAAAGGTCAAAACCCGTTAGTTTAGTTAATTATAATAAGTAAAAGGAAAGTGATGTGCCTAGTTTTTCAGTTCTTTTTAAAGAATTTTTTAATACACAAAATATGAAAAATATTCTTGCATATGGCATATTCTTGTTGCTGTACTTGCTCACATTTCTTAGAGTTGCCAATACTACACACTATACACAATATCATACTGTAGAGCGCATGAATAACCCAGAGCTTGCCTCTCTCTCCAGCGACTACAACTACATGAAATATTCACATCTTTCTCAGGACTCCGAGTACCTGTGGAACAATTGCTTGCCTCTCTCTCCAGCGACTACAACTACATGAAATATTCACATCTTTCTCAGGACTCCGAGTACCTGTTGGAACATTTCAATATTTATGGTGCCACCGAATGCTCCGTCACATGATGTTCCTCGAGGCGTCATAGAAATTAGCTTTAAATCATGAGTAATGCACCAAGGGAATCATTCAGTGCTTTTAGAAATGCCCCCTGGTGGTTAGTAGGGACAAAACAGAACCATAGACCGGTGCCTCTCAAACGTTTCACACCAGGTACCACCAAAGAAAAGGCTTGGTTTCACCACCAAATCTAAACCAAGTCTATTACAGGACTACTTCAGGTCTAATGTAGGGCTAACCCTGGTTTAAAAGTGGACTACATAATTTCGACTGTAGTTCTAAACAACAAATTATTCAAAGGAGGGGAAAAAAAAGTGGATACAATGAATTTTGTACCACAGTTTGAGAAACACTGCAGTAGACCAGTGGTGGAAAGTAGCAAAGTAAAAGTAGTAAAGTACTGTACATAAGTATAAATTTTAGGTATGAGTATTTTACTTAAGTAAATTTTAAAGTGGATGCGTTGTACTTTTACTTCACTACATCTGAGAGAAGTTATCTGTACTTTCTACTCCACTACATTTTTGAACAGGATTGAAAAGTAAAAGTATTTTGTATTATTGTTTGAGACCTGCTGAAAAGGCTGAGGGGTTTATTTTGAACACATTTGTAATTTGAGCAAACAAATAATATCAGCTAGAAAAACACAACTCATTCAATAGTTTCTGTTGAACAAAATTTAGCACAAATCTGTATCAAAATCACAACATTTGAAGCTTTATAAGATCTCAAAATCTGGGCAAAATACATGTACTTTTTACTCTTGGGTACTTAAATACTTTAAATACTTTTTTTTTTCATCTGATAGTTTTACTTTTACTGTACTTTTACTTAAGTAACAAAACTTTGTACTTCTTCCACCACTGCAACAGACTGTATATAGAAGTGGACATAGGGACGCCATACTGTTCGGTTCCAGCCAATTGAAGCCAACTGAGGCTAGCAGTTTTAGCAGCTAAATTGCAACCATTCAAAAGAACTCTTGCTCATGTCCTTCTGTGACTGGATTTACAGTTAACAGTTACCCACATTTTTTCAATGGATTTGAGCAAAACTTGTATTATCCCAGTACAAATGCATTGTATAAGCAGCTCTTATGAAATGAGACTGCTCCAAGTGCACTGTTAAAATGCTAGTTTTTGTTAGCACTACGATGACGGCAAAGCTCTGGCCACAGAAAGTAACTCATCGTGGTGAATAATTAGGACGCTAGGAATATGTTTATGTATAACTCTGACATAACTTTACAAAGCCGAGTGAGTCTGGATTAGCCAATCAGAGAACCACATGCTCTGTTGCCACTTACGAGTATAAAAACGGAAAAAAAAACACAGAGGATTGAGACACAACACGGATTTCTGCAGAATCAACAACTGAAGCACCAAACTCTTATCTATCTCAGGTTATAGATTTTGTTCTGATGATACATGCATTTTCAAGAGGAGATTTCTTTCGCATTTGAGAAACATGTGCTACAAGTTAGATTCCACACCGTAGAAGTACACTGGCTGGTCAGACAAGGGATACGGCTGGTCACTGGCTAGCAGGGGCGGGAACTCCACACCGTAGAAGTCCCCTGGCTGGTCAGACAAGGGATACGGCTGGTCACTGGCTGGCAGGGGCGGCGGACCCCCCCCTCCTTCCCCTCTACCATGTTTGAGTCGCTGTTTTAAGCAAGTTTAAAAGTAGTTAGCCCCCGTAGTGATTTATACAGCCTAATATGGAATTCTTTTTTTATTGTAGTCTCATTTTGAACACTCTGCGGCCGCCATTTGCGCCATTTTAGTTGAAATTGAATAATAATTAGGACGCTAGGAATATGTTTATGTATAACTCTGACATAACTTTACAAAGCCGAGTGAGTCTGGATTAGCCAATCAGAGAACCACATGCTCTGTTGCCACTTACGAGTATAAAAACGGAAAAAAAAACACAGAGGATTGAGACACAACACGGATTTCTGCAGAATCAACAACTGAAGCACCAAACTCTTATCTATCTCAGGTTATAGATTTTGTTCTGATGATACATGCATTTTCAAGAGGAGATTTCTTTCGCATTTGAGAAACATGTGCTACAAGTTAGATTCCACACCGTAGAAGTACACTGGCTGGTCAGACAAGGGATACGGCTGGTCACTGGCTAGCAGGGGCGGCGGACCCCCCCCTCCTTCCCCTCTACCATGTTTGAGTCGCTGTTTTAAGCAAGTTTAAAGCGGGTCACTGGCTGGCAGGGGCGGCGGACCCCCCCCTCCTTCCCCTCTACCATGTTTGAGTCGCTGTTTTAAGCAAGTTTAAAAGTAGTTAGCCCCCGTAGTGATTTATACAGCCTAATATGGAATTCTTTTTTTATTGTAGTCTCATTTTGAACACTCTGCGGCCGCCATTTGCACAATTTTAGTTGAAATTGAATGTCCTATGAAAATGGGGCAAAAATCTTTGGGGGAGCTATGGGGGTGCATTGGTTCTAGGGGAGGCTAGTGCCACCTCAAGCCCCCCCTGGCGCCACCCCTGCTGACTGGTCAGACAAGGAATACGTTAGGTAAGTGAGGGGTAACTTTGGATTGCTACAAACAGTTTAAAATGAACTAATTCTGTTTTTCAGGTTTTGAAGGCAGTAAAAATCAGGTACTGCACCATACAAAACCAGTTTTAGTATTGTCAGCATTCATTGCCCACATCTCCTCTCTCTTCATTGCTCACTCTCTTTCATCTCACCGCTGTTTCCATGACGCATTTACCTTCCATTAACAACCTCCTGCGCGGGTTCACCTGTTTTTCCAGACAATTAGCTTAATTAGGCCGCGCTAAAGACGTTAAACAATGGTCCGGGTTGCGCGGGAGGGAGGGGGGACTTTGCAGTGCAACGATGCGTGGAGATGGGTGCTTTATTTGGGTGCTCCTGGCCAACAGACAGCTGTGCACCGACACCTGCAGCTGTGCGCAAGGGAGAATATGGGAGGGCCAAGCCTCGTTGTGATTCTGAGGAGGGATTTGGAAAGACAGGAGGAGAGAGAGAGAGAGGAGAGATGCAGTTCCACCTGTGGCACTCCAACAGATTGTTTGGAGAATTCAGATGCAATGGAATATACTAAGGCTATGAAAATTGTGAGAATGCCAGAAAGAATTGCGCCGTGAAGAATGTGCCAAGTGAGTTTACATAAAAATGCGATTGTTCTTCAGTATTTTTGAGCAATTAAAGGTGCATTCCGCCAGCTGCTTTTCTCCATAGAGATGTTATTGTTTTGCCTGGAATGTTCAACGGTATGGCATTAAACCTGTCTATCTCCACAGAGACAAACATAAAGAGAGGAGACACCGATCACTGCTCAAATTGGGTTGGAGTTGTAATTTTCCTGCTTCTTCAGGCTTTTTAACAGGGGATAGACGGTTGCTGTGTAAAGCGTCGTCCCTCTTGTCACCTTTTGTATAGTTTTAAAACATAATTCAGCCAATCAACAACAAATATGTCAGCAATACAAAACATTTTGGTGTTTAAACGTGAGAATGTACAGGGGCAAGTGTAGCAGGGGCAGTTCTGTTGTCTCTGGTGTAAATTCCGTGTCACAGTAATAAGGCTTTTCAAGGTATTTTTGAGCAGTTTTTAATATCATATCGTGAAATATATTGGCACAGTATTGACGTGTCTATGGATACAAGCAAGTATCGGATCCCCCACCAGAAAATGTACATAGTGCACCTTTAACATGGCTCAAAAGAAGTAAGGGAAGGCAGTTGTACAGTTGATGGGACAGGTCTGCCATTTAATTGAAAGTTGGTGGTTCAATTCCGCTATAGTCATCACAAATTGTGTCGTTAAGTCACTTCATCCTAGTTGTGAGGCAGCTGCTCAGTTGGCTCAGTGTTCGTCTACAGATCAGAAGGTGTTTGATTCGAATCTCACTCGCAACATTAGCAAAAAATTGGTAGACCAGTCAGATCCGCAAGTGACAATCCAATCCCAGCTCCCGCAGGTGAATACTGTCATTGTGTCCTTGGAAAAGACACTTATGCCTCATTTCATCAACTCAACTATTAGAATAGGTTCAAAATAAATGGGTACGTTTACATCACTGTGTCACGTCTTCGATCTGTCTGAGGCTCTGAGCCAAAATACGCAAGGAGTCTATTTTTGACCGATGTCGCAGTGGTATTAATGATTTTGTACCAGCTTTTCATACCCACACAGAAGATAAACACAACAAGACAAAACCTTCCCTTTTCTCGTTTCTGATAGACCAAAAACACAGTTGGAAGTCAGTTTCTGGACAAAACTTTATTTGTAGCTGGATGTCTGCTCGCGTCTCTCCTGGATGTATTCAGGGTTTATCGCATAAACCGTGGGATGTATACAAAAGCCAGCACGCACCGCCTCCACCAGCATGCGGCACTTTTTACTTTCACTTTGCAATGTGACTGGAGCATTTGTTGAATACGGAGGGGAGAAAACAAGTTGGCTTTGTGGATTTAGGAAGGCAAACATAGAACAGAGGAGCAGAGGATGTGCGGAGAAAACAGCAGAGGAGTGTAGAATGAGCGGAAGAGAGGACGGGGGAAGAGGCAAATTCAGCTGTCCCTGTATTTCTGTTTGCGTTCTCCAGTACAGGTAGGGTAGACGCAAACTGTGGACACAACTACATTTTAATCAGTGTTATCTACTAAAAATTATGTTATATACGCTGTTTTATACAAGTGCAATTGGCTGATCCTGATTTACAAACCCTTTATTAAAAACCAGATGCATCCCCGAACATCTGCCGTGATGGAGTTGGTTTAAATGAGGCTCTAAAACTTTTATTTCACTATAAAACTTTTGTCCAGCTGACAGAACTGAATTTTTCTTTTACTATGGATCATACCTGGACACACTGAGCACACTGGTGTATCAATGTTCAAACACATTGATATTACTATGGATCATACCTGGACACACTGCGCACACTGGTGTATCAATGTGTTTGAATAGGTGAGTGGTTCCTTGATGTAAAGTGCTTTGAGCTCCCATCGGAGGTAGAAAAGTTCTATATAAATGTAAGATGTTAAAGAACACCTGTGGTAAAGAGTTCTACGTGGGGCCAAATGTGGAAAAAGCCTGAGGGCCAACAAAAAATGGCCCCGGGCGTAGTTTGAGCCAGATGGGACCTTTCGTTGTGCAGTATATATATGCGTTCACTTTGGGTGCTCCAGTTTTCTGTCTAAAACATGCACTGAACGTCCTCAACTGGCTGACTGTTGTGGTTGTGTCCTTGGGCAAGACACTTCTCCCACCTTGACTATGTACATAATGTGGTGAGATTGGCGGTGGTCGATTGGTAGCCTCACTTCCTTCAGTCTACCCCAGGGCAGCTGTGGCTATAGAGCTATGAATAATGACTACAATTTAGATTTGGATTTAAAGATTCACTATGTAAGTTTTCTGTTGGAGGGTCCATCACCTGCTTATCTCATGAAAATGTTATTGCTTAGGCTGGAATGTGTATTCAATTACATGTGTTTTTATTGCCAAAAGATACCAGGTTTGGTGGTGTTACCCGCTTGTCTCCATGGTGATTCTTAAGTTTTGTAATATTTTGTGACACATTCTAGGAAAAACATCAACCAGTTAAAGGCGCTGTACCTGATTTTTACTTAACAACGCCTTAACATAGTGAAAAACAGAACTAGTGCATTTCAAACGGTTTGTCAAAAGTTATTCCTCACTTACCCTATGCAGTACGAACATCCTAATTATTCACCACGATGAGTTTATATGCGCTTTTCACAACTTTCAGAGACAAGAGCGGAGTTTGCCGTCATGGTAATGTTAACAACAGCTGGTGTGCTAACTTCCTGATTCTCAGACAATGGAGCTCATGTCGGCTGTGGTTCCAGAAGTCAATTTCCCATTCATTTTTCCAATCAACAAATTTAAATATTAAGAGTTCAAGGGTACCATGAAGCTTACCCAGTTATGTGGCAACTAACATCTATAACACGGTTGTTTTAAGTCCAAAAAGCACATTTAAAACGCAAGATTCAGTGAAATGCTTTAATAACTTAGTGGTTTATAAAGTTTCAGAAACATTTTAAATAAAATTATCGGTCTTGTTGTCATTAGTCACCACGTAGCTGCGCAAGCTTTCAAACTTTTAATATTACTTTATTATAAATCAATGGGACTTTACTTAACTCCCGGAACCAGGGGAGGGCGTTCGCTGTTGAGCTCCATATTACGCTTTGTAATTAGACGCAGACAGTACACACAGACTTATTTTGACCTCAAGAGTATCTGTAATGGGGCAAGACAAGTTTTGCTCAAATACATGAAAAAAAGGGCCCTTTAACTACTCTACCATTTCCCATTGTTGAAGAATTATAAAAAACTGATTCTGTTACAGTGGTGATGAAGTAAAAGTAGCAAAGCACTGCACTTAAGTAGAATTTTACAGGGGATACTTTTTACTTTTACTTCACTACATTTGAGAGCAGGTATCTGTACTTTCTACTTCACTATATTCTGAACAGAACTGAAAAGTAAAAAGTACTTTTCATATGATTTGAGGGGTTATTTTTACTGTGTTCGTGGTAACATCCTGACTAAAGTTTTCGAGTTCAAGCTTCGGCTTTGAGCAAACAAAATAAATACACAAAATTCATATGAAAAATCAAGAAACTCGTATTGTTACTACTGACCAAAATATGTATAATTTTGAAATCAATATCACTACATTTAACACTTAAACTTAAATTAACCACAACATATCAAAATATCTGTGAAATACTTTCACTTTTTACTCTTAAAGTACATTTTTAAACAGGTACTTTAATACTTTTACTTGATTTTTTCATGTGATACTTTTATTATTTATTTAGAGTAACTTTTTACCTCTGTATCTGTAACAACTGTGTAAGTAACAGCATTGAGTACTTCATGTACGACTGTTCTGTTATAACATCTCCGGTTCGTACGTCATTGTCAGGATATGAGACACCTATGCTCTAATAGTAATTATAAAGTGCTGCTGCGGTAGTGCAGAGTTAGTGTTTGCTCCATAAGGCTGGTGCATGGCAAACGAGGGTGTGAAGTGAGCTCGGGCTGTCGCCGCACCTCCCTGTGAGCTCACATAATTATCACCTTCTCACTCTATACGCACACAACGCCCTGAAACCTGACAGATTCTGACAGATACAGCAACTTCTTGGAGATACTGTTGTCTAATAAACTTATTCAGTAGACCACTGCAAGACTTGTTCTAGTCATTTCAAAGCTTAAAGGCCCTATATTAGTAGTTTTTCAAATTAACCGCTACTTTTTACCTTTTGTTCAGTAGAGATTGGCAATTTCACGACTGAAATCATCCAAATGATTCTAGTGGACGTGTGTGGAGTTTAAAAACACAGTGAAGCACTTTCTGTATTACCACATGACATCACAAGGTGGAACAGAGTGTGTTCTGTTTTTGAGAAGAACACAACCTAAATATGCAGGGTTTGTTTGTTAAGCTTGTGTGAATGAAACAAAACACAACTCCAGGTATGTTTTTGATGAGGAAACAACATTATAACAGATCAGAAAAAAGCCTAATATGGGCCCTTTAAACTGCCTTTGTTAAAACGCATGTATCCCTTTGTCCTAATGTGAGCTCAATTAATGGCCGCTCCATAGGTACTGCTCCCGCTGGGCCCAGAAAGAGCTGTCCCATAGAGTCGCAGTGTAGTTTTGGGGAAGTTAAACTGCTCATGTTCGGCTGACAGGGCATCGACAGCTTTCACTAAGGTTAGATTTTGCAGGAATACATCACTGTGGTTATAATAAAGAATATGCCCTTTACAGAAGAAGTAGTGACATTTGTGCTGCAGCCTGGTGGCATATACTGGGGGCGGACACTACTCTCTGTATGCTGGACTTCTGTGGAAATGGCAGAACAACACTTCAACCACTGCAATGTGCTAGGATTCTAGACAGTGAGGGGGCATTGGAATCGTATTTGAAGCTAAAGTATTTTATATTTTGTAGGTTATTTGACTTAACGCCCTGTACCCAATTTTTTCCCATGCATTTGAGCAGAATATATCTTGCCAAGGTACAGATATATTGTATAAGCAGCTCTTGAGGTCAAAATAAGTCCGCTGCGTCCTGTTTGCATCTAATTACAAAGAGTTTTAGTGTCTGATAATCAGGAAGTGTGCTAGGTGTTGTTAGCATTACTGGGAGACTGCGAACCTTTTGAAATGAACTAGTTCTGTTTTTCACGTTCTTCAGACAGTAAAAATCAGTTACACCTTGATCAGGTTAACCCAATATCCATATCCTACGGAAAAAAATACAGTAATACTAATACATTTTGTCTTGTGTCTTGTGTCACTTTCTCTACATAAGCAACAAAACTGCCGTATTAACAGTTTGGGGATATTGTTTTACAAATGAAGCATAAGAATATATGAATTAGGGCTGCACAATATATCTCGAAAGTATCGATATTGCAATATTGTCTGACGCAATAATCAATATCACAAGAAAATAAATATATTACTACAACACAAAGTTCGCCATTTTACAGAACTGGGTCAAAAAAGCGACAGTAGCTCAGTTGGTAGTGTGTTTGTCCACTCATCCAAAGGTTGGCGGTTCGATTCCCGCTCTCGGCATAAACAT
>KN479266.1:13512-29214 GCA_000787095.1 Periophthalmodon schlosseri | reverse complement strand
AAAAACAGTTTATTTATGGCTGGCTTGTGGGAGAGCACTATAGAAAGTTACTGGGGAGTGTGACAGAAAAGGGTACCAAAAAAAAACGGGTATCGTTCATACTGGTACTATATATAGAAGATTCATATTTTCATATTTTGAATATTAGTTTGTTTTCTTTTAATAGGACAAATATGTTTGGGTGGCAGCAACAGCCATTTGTTTTATTAGAAAAAAAAGAATACAAATTTGAAAGGTACCAGCCCCATTCCAGGCACTAACCGACCTTGTCAGTGTGGTGAGTGAATGATTGGTGGTTAGAGGGGCCAGTGGCTCAGATTGGCACCCTCACTTCCACCAGTCTACCTCAGTGCAGCTGCCAGGGTTACAAAAGTAGCTTATCACTATTAGATGTGGAATGACTGAAGAGTGCAGTGCAGTGCTTTGAGAGGCTTTTAAAATGTGATATAAGACAAACAGATGTGCCTATGGTCACAGTCCTGCATGTTACCGACATGTCTCGTGTATGTGAACATGTGGTCTCACAACCCAATACAACAAAATAATAATAATAATAATAATAATAATAGTTCATATGGTCTGTAAACACTGATCTCATTTGTTAAAATGAGCAGAGCAATGAAAATAATTGTTGGTATTGATCCGCCCATGTGCTTCCCTCTGTAATTACACTGAGCTAAACAAACAGCACAGTGGGCTGGTCCTGTGTGTACCGCACAACACCTGAGGCTCCGAGTTTATCAGGCACACTCCCACCAGAGACCCTCATATTAAACTGCAGCCTGAAGGTACGCAACAGTGACAGGCAATAATGGGATTCAAATATATCTCTTAGATTAACTTCATGGCTGCCTGAGCTGTGGAATCATAAGTACTACTCAAGCATGTAAAAATCAACATGCTTGACTCCATGGAGAAGATATTACTATATATTTACTTTCAGATCTGAGGAGTGGTAACCCCTAACAATGCAATATATATATATATATATAAATATATATATCAGAAAAAAAGAAAAATGACATTTGATGTTAAATAAATAAATGTTCTTTTTGCTATTGCTGTGACAAAAATGTCATTAGGAAGTAATCCTGAAAGTGCTCCATGTTTTTAAAGAACACATATTATGCCTTCTAAACCCCTTTTAAACAGTTAGTTAGTATTTCACTGTATTACAACAAAAACCTTACCTGTCCAGCTAGAACCACACACTTTGGCAAAACTTTACAAAGACAAGTGGGTCTGGAAACGTATCCTGTCTCCCCAGTTCCTGATTGACAGGTGGATTAACCAATCAGAGAGATGGTAAAAACATGGCGGCGACTGGCAGGTCAGGCAAACAAAATTTTTAACAGCTGCCTCCATCTGTCTTAAACACTGACCAACAGAATGTTGTGATGTCATCTGAAACCAGCTTTCTAATGTAGCCAAATCTAATGTAGCCAATCCCCAGTATGTGCACGTGCACAGTATTGTGTGGTTGGTATTCCTCACCAGGTTGGACGCTCCTCGGACCGTCTCGGGGTTGAGCATGACGATCTCCGTGGTCACATGACCCTGCACAGCCTCGGTCATCTGCTCCACCGTGCAGTTGATGGCCGGATCTTTGATTTTGAACCAGTTATCTGCGTACCAGCCGATCAGGAACCACACATACTTCTTCCCAAACAGCTTCTCCTTGTACACCTGCATGAGAGGCACAGAGGAGAGGGGTGAGAGTTCTGTGGCACTGGAAGTATACAAATTCATTGTGTAAGGATATGTTTAGTGCTAAAAAAAATGTTGGCTTTATTGTCCCCATGAAAAATGAGCTCTCTGCATTCCACCCATGCTTGAACTAGTGCTGCTGGGGCAACCTGTAAGCCAGGGGCGTTCAAACGTTTCTCATCAGGGGCTGCATACAAAAACAATTAAAACACAGACGAAGCGGAGGGCCGACGGAGGGTCATAAACTGCTGGTCAATACGGTGACCAATTCAAAGATGTGAGTTTAGAACAAGTTAGACTGAGCCACCTGACCTTTATCCATGTTTAGACCCTCACTAGGACACTCTAAATATTTGATATAGGCTTATTAAAGTCGATTTTCAAAAGTAAAATGTACTGCTCAAGGTAATATGGGCCAGTTCACCTGGAAGCCTGAGGGCCAAATTTCGCCCCTGGGCTATAGTTCGGACATGCCTGTGGCAAGCAATAGTAGGCAACTGCAGTGCAACCCAAAGAGACACATCAAGCAAGAAGGTCCTGGGTTAGATTCCTGGCTCCAGGGGCTAACTTCTGGTGGAGGGTCCCCCTGGAGTTTCACAGTACTGAATTAAGTAACTACTGTGTGGAGACAAGCAGGTGGCACCACCGGGTCAAGTTACGAGTAAGATTTGTGGAAAGGCAACCCCGCTCAAAGTTAGCAGCAAGGACATTTTGAGCAATAAAAACATAAATGCAAGATATGTTTAATGCCATACTGTGGACCTTGTTTATTATATCAAATATTAAAGGTGCACTAGTACTAATCTTACCTCCATAGTGACAACCGATGAGCTCTGCTGATATTTTTGGACCAATATGTAGAGGCGATTTTAATAATTTCCCCCAAATTATGTTCTTTAAATTTAAGTGTAAAGTCCTCTTCGCACTAAAGTATTAAAATAAAGAATTATGTATAATCTTTATTGGTCAAAACATCAGCATATAGAAATGTTATGTAAGATATGACTTTAATGACATGCTGCGGAACATTCCAATAACATCTACATCTAAAAACAGGTAACAGACCTTAACTTTTAAACCTCTGTGGTAAATAACAAGCCATTTTTTCCTTGAGTTCAGGCCTGGTGCAGAGCAAACTTGACTAAGGCTGACTAAGGCACGCCTAAAGTCTCTCACACTAATCTAACTCTACTTCCACTTCACAAAATATGGCTCAACTCTTTCGAAGTTCCCCCAAATGACTGCATAATGGCGTTAATAACCCGAACACGACATGTAAAATGATGATACCAAATTGAATGTGACTTTTTTTATTAACTCCCCAGCCCAGACCTCACCCAGAGCAGCGCAAACCTACTTAAAAAACGTGTTAATTTGAATCTCGCTCATTGTCTCGAAAATTACAAAGCGTTAAGAGTAATTACCTCGCAGAAGACCTTCCTGGCCTCCGTCTCGTAGAAGAGGCCGACGATGATCCGGGCGTCTTGGCGCTGGAAATAGAAAAAAAAGAATAAGCTAAAGGGCTGCGACTGCAGAACCCAGCAGGACACATCCTCCTTTCACCATTTAGACACACAATTAATCTGAGCCAACACAACATGGCCGCCACGCTGGGATAAGGGGAGAGGAGGCGAGGAGGCGAGGGAAGGAAACGAGGAGAGGAAGTGAGAAGTAAGGACTCATCGTTTGTCAAATCAAAGACTGTAATTTGTGCCTCTTTCCGCTGGTTCTGGAGGATACTGGAGACTGTAGATCATAACCAAGGCAGCAACTTGGACATTTTGGGGGCTGCGTGGATAATAAATTAGACTGTTCGACGTGTGTGTGCATAGTAATTTAAAAAATATAATAAAACAGTTCAGATTAGGGATGCACTGGTATCGATTAGGGTTGTCAAAAGTAATGAAAATCAGATATTAATCCATACCAAAACTAGTATGGAACTGGATACTCATTTGAGCAGGTATCGATACTAAAAAAGTCACACTCACAGAACAGCAATGAAATCATCGTGGTATTGGAATCGGTATTGAGTATTGAGTCAGTATCGAAATCAAGTTCGAAATTTTTGTATCGTGACAGAACAAATTTTTACTTGAATAATTAGCTTGAATTTTCCATTTCTGGTTAACCACTGGCAGATCCTGTTTCATTACCTACCTGTACTATTGTAGCAGACTAACGGAAGTGAAGCTGCCAATCTGCACTATCAGCCCCTCCGACCACCACCAATCATTCAAGCACACATCACATCCATACTAGTTAATCATGGGTGAAGTATCTTGCCTAAGGACACAACAGCAGAACCACTGTTTTAACCTCTGAATCACTGTCACCCCAATTGATGACTGAGGGGCTCATCATCGCAGTGTCAGAATTGGCGTTGAGCACAGACTGTATAAAGAAGTGGTCTCAGTGAGTGTGACGTCACCCATAGCGTTCGGCTCCAGTCAAATGAAGCTCATCGAGGCTAGAGCGGTTACGGGGGCGGATTTGGAGCCGAGTTCCAACCGCGAGTATCATAGCAACCTGTTGAAGGTAACACCCCCTCCAGCCTGCACTACTAGTTTAGCAGCGGGACACTAGTGGGAGCGACTTCGGGGAAAGTAGGCACCTGATTTGTCTGTTATTAATGTTCATATCTTGATTTACGGATAAAATAGTGAAATAAAAATACCAGGATCATGTAGAGCGGGTTAATACGAACATTTTAAGACCAAAATGACGAGCCTGACAGCAGCAGTTAGACAGAGGGGTGACAATTTTTCAATGTAAAATGAATTGGAGCCAGAGTCGGAGCTGGGAGCACACTCATGATCACTTCCTATTTGTAACACGGCGGCTAGCAGGTTAGCTATGTCCATTTATATATACAGTCTACGGTATTGAGTCTATTCCTTAGTTTTGAAATCGAGTTTGAAATTTTAGTGTCGTGACAACACTAAATTGAAGGTAAAATCTCACTAATAGTTTTAAAGATGAGTGGTGACAGAAGCAGTGGTCCTGTGCAGGGTCCCCTGGCTGGTTGACTCTCCATTAGGCAGAAGAACAGCTAAAGCCCAGCGGAGGAGGAGAAAAGTGGAAGGAGAGAGGTGGTCCCTGGACACTTAAGTACAAATGAGACTAACACAGCACCAGCACCCATCACACCCCCATACTGAAGCAGAACCAGAGGTACGGAGCCCCCAGAGAGTTACAGACCGCCCACAGAGGTATAGCTCGTCCACAGAAGCAAGATCCCCCGGAGAGGCAGAAGGGAATTTCACCTGCTGTCACCATAATAGAAAGACTGTGTGAAATTTTACTTTATATTGCATCAGTTCAATTTTTTTGATTAGTTCAAAGAAGAAATATGCAAATTCAACTTCTAGGCTTTTTATAATGGTGTTTCCTTATTGTTAGTTTTTTCACAGTTGTAATTTGAATGGTTCATACCTGTTTGACTAATAGTTTAAGCATTTAAGGCTTGAATGTTAAGAAAATGTCTGTTTTTACCCCTTATTCCCGCCCACTGCTCTGTACTTCCTTGTAATTTTTGGCATTTTCAAACAACAAAACACCGTTCTTCAGTTGTGACCAGGAAGTTAATGGACATAGTGTTTTCAGAATTACAGTTTACAATGAACACAATTTAAAACAATGACATATGCTCTATTGTATAACCAAGTACCAGAACACCACAACAGTCTATTTAAGGAATCTTTGAACAAATCTTCAAAAACTGTGCCGACAACCCACAGGAAACAAGACACGTTACGCTTGTCAAAAGTATCGAAAATATCAAATACCAATATCAAAACAAGCTACTAATACTACTACTACTATTACTCAAGTATCGATACTGCAAAAAATCACATTAACAGGACAAAATTTGAGCTTTCCTGAACAGTTTTAGTGTCATTTTGAGGTTTATCTGAACTAGTACAAGATCTCATGGTAACATAAAGAAAGTACTATTATTTTATTTATGAAAGTTACATTCTATTACTAAAAGAGGAGCATGTTTTATCTTCATTGTGGTACTGTAATCAGTATCGAGTATTGAGTCAATTCCTTAGTATCGAAATCAAGTTTGACATTTTAGTATCGTAAGAACACTAATTCAGACAGTAAAGTATTATATCCAAAAACAATATGTATTTTTGTTATACGTGTTTAGATTTCAGTTGAAACGTGTAAACCTGTGATGTGAGAAGACAAATATAGACTTCTATTTCAAAGTCCTAAAGAAGCGGAGAGAGACTTTAAAAGCTTCAGTGAATGTGCAGCTCAGACCTGCTGCTGCTCCGGCTGTTCTAATGCTCCACAATCACAGAGCCAGAGTCCAGCTGAGAGGAGGAGGTCTGCAACACTTTCCCACACAACACAAAGAGCAGAGCAGACAAGTATAGAGCCTGTGTGAATGCACACGCCCTGCACCAGGGGCCAACTTACGAAAGCAATCAAGTCATTGTTTTAGTAAAAGGGAATGTAGCCCGCACTCTTACTGGTTTAAAACAGTATTACGATTAAGGATGGGCGATATATCGGTTTTGGGTGATATATCAGTTTTGGATGACATCAATAGTTTTTTTTTTCCAACATTGGTATCAGCTATTACATCAATTTGGTTGTCGGCCTTGGTATGGATTTTAAAAGTGAAATATCAGTATCGGCAAATATAGCTTATCAGCCACAGCAGGAAGCCAAATAACTGTATCGGCTAAAAAAAAAAAAATTATACTGGACCATCCCTAATTACAATCTCAACTGAACTTTGTTGGGTTGTCAGTGACTAAACCTGCTAATTTAAGATAAATACGTTGCAGGGGCTGCACTAGCACTGATTCATGGTTGGCTGCAGGTGCTGGGTTTTAGGTAGTGACGATTCAGATCAGAGAGAGGCATTTCAACGTTAGGGCAACAATAGCTCAGTTGGTAGAGTGTTAATCCACTGATCCGAAGGTTGACGGTTCAAATCCTGCTCTCGCTATAAAATATCATTGTTAGAGCAGTCAGATCCACTGATTCCAATTCCCATGAATGAATACTGTCGTTGTGTCCTTGGGCAAGACACTCAACCCATCTCACCCCCAGTGTCTGCGCACACTGAAAGGGTGTGTGGTTCCTTGAGTGCCTCTATATAAATGTGACCATTTACTATTAGCTCATTCTGCTTTCTGATTGACCACATTAACAAACTGGTCATGTACAAATATATCAACATCACAATTGTTATTAGTAAAAGCTATATTTGATTTTAACATGTTTACCTTGTATCTAGAGACAGAGAACGTTAATGAAATCTGAAATAAAATTAAATTTTTTCCCTCAAAATCGGGGTGAAAAATGAGCCAACCCAAAGGTTTCAAATTTCAGATAAGCTTCTATATGTCCAAAACTGTCCACTGCCGTCTCACTGTGGGAGATGTGCACATGTTCGCTGAGTCTTGGGATCCACATAAAGCTAAACATTATTAAGGTTTCTATTATACTATTGTATCTACAGACTATTCCTGGTTCCATTCTCTCTTAAAGACATAATAAAAACGTAAAAGTAGTAGTAGTAGTAGTAGTACTTTTATGAAAGCCTTTTTCCGCACCTCACTTCACTAAGGTATGTGTCTGATATTTCATTCTTCCGTACAAAAGCAGAAGTGAGAAGTGAGGCTCTATACTACGAACACAAGGCCAGATTCCAAGTTAGTGAGAGCAGTTTTAAAAGGTGAAGAGGAAATATTACCATGAGACCATGCAATATGATTTTGAACTGTTTGCAGCAGTTTTATTGCCCGGGATCCAGAATACACACTTCTTCAACACTCACTACGAAGATGTGTGTCTGGTCACCGTATGATCTCCCCCGAGTTCAGATGGGTGTGATTGACAGTATCAAAACAAATCAAAACAAATATGGCTGCTTATGAGCAAAGCACTAAACTTTTTTGTAAATGATTGCTGACCAATAAACTCCTTTGAGCTCCCCTGGAAAAAAACAAAAACAAAACACAAAACAAAATCTGATTGCATGAACATATTTGGTTCTGACTTGATACGCAACAGACGGCGTGGTGACCAGACTGATGCAAAAAGATATTGTTCTTGATTTGCCAGGCCAGTAGTTTGAAGTTATTCCTCACTTTCCTAACGCACCCCAAGCATCCTAATCATTCACCGTGATAAGTTTATGAGTGCTTTCCACAACTTTTCGAGGCCAGAGCGGAGTTTTGCCATCACAGTAATGCTAACAACAACTAGCATGCTAACAATGCCTTACCTCCTGGTTTGTGGAGGATAAAGATGCTTTATAATTAGATGCAGACAGTGCACAGCGGTCTCAATTTGACCCCATGAGCGGCTTTTAAAAATCTATCTGTACTGGGGCAAGACAAATTTTACTTGATTACATGAAAACAAATTGGGTACAGCCCCTTTAACTCCATACATAAGTTGAGGTCAACTCTGTGTGATAAATACAGTATATGAGTAAATAGTGATGTAACAACATCCAAATCTCATGGTACTTCATGGTTTGTTTTATTGTCGGGTTTTGTACAAATGCTACTTTCCTCTACAACAAGTCATTAGCGCTGTCATTACTGTCACTGTCCCAGAGGATTACAGTCATTTCAGAGCCAAAAATGTTCTGTTGTTGTTTTAGTCTATGTAACAAAACAATGCTTTCAGGCACTATCATTTTGTCATCATTCTTATCTATCTCCATGGAGACAAGCAGGTGACAACACAGGGCCAAATTACAGGTCAGATCTGTACAGAGGTAACCACACTTTTGTAGCATGAAAGCAACTAGATAGTCTTGCCCAAGGACACAACAACAATATGCAGTGCAGACAGGAGCAATTGAACAGCAACTACAACCATATTTAAAGGAACTGGGCGACAGTAGCTCAATGTTTGGCCACTGATCGGAAGGTTGGCAGTTTGAATCTCGCTCTCGACATAAACATCATTGGTTGAGCGGTCAGATCCACTCACCCACAGGTTGGCAGTGCAATTCCAGCTCCCACAGATGAATCCTTGCCCCCAGTGTTTGAGTACACTAGTGTATGAATGTGTGTGTGAATGGGTGAGTGGTTCCTTGATGTAAAGTGCTTTGAGTCCCTTGAAGGTGGTAAAGTGCTACATAAAAACGGGACCATTTACCAACTGTATGTAGCCTACGCTTTTACTGTGTTTACAGTTACAACTGAACCTGGGTTGTCAGTGCCTTAGCCTGCAGATAGAAAACACATACAAGTTTTTCTCATGTGAAAGCTCAGAACCTCCAGAATTCACTCACTAAGCTGCAGAGGCTGCACTAGCACTGATTCATGATTAGCTGCAGATGCTGGGGTTTAAGTAGTGGGTTGGGTCATGAGGATTCAGATCAGAGAGAGTCCTTTTAGGTTTAAACCAACTAGATTTCAGCACTGAACATGGCAACCCAAATAAGACTCAAGTGAGGCTCATTCTGCTTTCTGAATGGATAATTGTCTTGAGAAGCTACATTTGATTTGAGCATGTTTACCTCGTATCTGAGGATGCAGATAAGTCACATTTATGAAATTTAAATCAAAACCTTACATACAGTTCCTTTAAAAAGAAATTGTGATTCATCAGTATTCTTAAGGACAAACATCAGATCAGATTCCTCCAGAGTTGGATTGAAAAGCCCACAGCAGCATCAGTACCTGAGCGTGAGGTGCTCAAAGCTCATTAAAGACAATCAATACTCATTTAAACCATCTCATTGTTTTGTGGCCTCCAACTAAGCTAATTGCTTTTCATGGATTATATTTAGACGGCAGTAATTAATACCACTTGTTCAATAACGGGAGCATGTGTGAATACAGAGTTACCCAGCAAGAAAGGTGAAGTGTCTTGCTTGGGGGCACGACAGCAGTATGTGTAATAAAATTAAATAACGTTCAGGCCTATTATAGAATATTAAAGCGTTTTACCACCATGCTGTCAACAAGGTCAATACGGCCAGAGCCTCTCTCTGCCAAAAATTGTACTCTAAAACACCCCAAAAAAGTAGAAATACCATTATTTCTACTACATATTGTATACATAATAGTTAACTGACTTTAGTGTCAAATTTAACGTGTTTGGTGATTATGGCAGGTATGATATTTTACATGTCATTCTAAAAATAAACTTTATGAAGTTTTTTTTTTTTCTATTTAACTTAAATGAATGCTGAACCAAGGCTACAACTGACAGATAATGTTTTAAACTGTTTTTGATGAGTAAAATTATGAAAATAAGTCCAGCTAACGGACTAGCATGATTGACGCAAATTCAGTAAACGACTCAAACTGGGCAATGACAATCAATCAATATTAAGACTTCAATACTCAGTCAAGCAACGCAAACAGAATCGCAGCTACAGGTCCGCCTCCTCGGGGTTCAAAGGTCAGGGGATGGATGCGGGCGGGGTTAGACACACTCCCTCTCCCCACCACTCCCTCACCACAGACAGAGTAGAGACAGTATAACAGTTATTGGTCCTGGCGGTGCGTGTTATTGCGGTCCATATTTCATAAACAGCCCCCGGCAACAGGGATATGATTGTGTTAGCAGAGAGGCTGATGTTTTTTGCTAGCTGAGTTTTACAATCTCCACAAGGCAGAAAGTATTAGAGCATTTACAAAACAAAGTAAATATAGGACTTTAAATCGATGTCGGGTGAGCGTTGGGTCATAACTGAAGAATTATTCAAATTGTCCAAATGTTATACTTTTTTTTTTTTTTTATCATACCTTGATGTATATTTTTACTTTGGCAGGAGTACGCATTCACAGTTTTCTGGAATGCGAAATCTATCTGGGAGCAAGAGACAGATTTCCCTATTGATTACATTGTGCTTTGTCATGAAATATCCAAAAGGTAAATTCACAAATGTTTAACCTGATAATTTCAATAAGTGACTAGAACCATTAACGTCTTGTATTACAACACAAAACTGCAATAAATCTATATTCATTTTACCTGCCCCCCATCTGTATTAAATATGATTGGCCTAAAGGATGTTGTCATCTGATTGATGTCATCTGAAACTGAGCAATAGCATAGTTCAAGTGTGAAGAAATGTCTCGTTCATGGGCACAACAACAATAATAATACATTCAGGTGAGTTTTGAACTGACAATTCTCATGGTTAGTGGGCAACTGTTCATCGAGCTGTGCATTAAAATGTTGTATTTCACTCCTTGTAGTCAAATACAAAATGTTACTTTTGGGAGTAGACTATCAAAATGCATATGGCAACATAGACTGTATATATAAATGGACATAGCTAACCAGCCGCCGTGTTCCACATAGAAGGTGAGCATGAGCGAGTTTCTAGCTCCTTCGCCCCTTGCTCTGTAACTGCTGCTGTCAGGCTCTTCATTTTGGCCTTAAAATGTTCATATTGACCCACTCTACATGATCCTGGTATTTTATTTCACTATTGTGTTCATAAATCAAGATATGAACAATAATAACAAACGAATCAGGTGCATTCTTTCCCCAAAGTCGCTCCCGCTAGCGTTAGCAACAGGTTTGATTGACAGTGTTGCTAAGGGCCCGCCTCCAGCTAAACCAGTGGCACGGGCAGGAAGGGGCATTACCTTCAACAGCTTTGCTCCGGATTGGCTCTTTGGTTGCTATGATCTAAATATGGAACCCAGCTCCAAATTTGCACTGATAACTGCTAGCCTCAATGAGCTATGGGTGACGTCACACTCACTTAGTCCACTTCTTTATACAGTCTATGATGACACTACCAAGTCTTTCGCTATCCTGGCTTAGTTCATTGACAGACATAGTTTAGATGACCTAGTGCTATCATGGTTTAGTCCTGGTTTAGACCTGGTTCAGATGCTGTAAAATCCTGGTTTAGACTGGCCTTAGTCCTGGTACAGATACTACTTTAGGCCCAACTTCAGGCTGCTACTTGTGGTCGCTTAAAGATGGTAAAGCCAAATAAGAGGTTGTTGAGACTCTACTTGATTTTCTCATGAGGTCACAATGAGTCGTTGGCATCTAATTATAAAATGCTTTATTGTCCGGTAATCAGGAAGTACGCAATTAGCATGTTAGTTGTTCCTAACTTTATTATCATGGTAAACTTCGCTCTGGCCTCTGAAAGTTGTGAAAAACATTTATGAACCCGGTGAGTAATTAGGATGCTCGGAATGCATAATGGTAAGTGAGGAATAACTTTGGACCAATGCAAACCATTTAAAATGAACTTTTTTTTTTACATTTTTAGGATGGTAAAAATCGGATACTAAGTTTGAAAATCCTTGCTTTATGTCAAATCATAGTTCTATTTTCTATCAACAAGTCAAGGGCAATTCAAACAGAGCAACATACAGAGAAAGTGAATTCTATGGTCCAATTGCAGACTTACCTGTCAAGGAAGAATACAATATCCTTGGGCCAAAATATGGACATGAGATGGACCTGTCACCAAGGTGTCATGACTTGTCACAAAATGTCCTCAAGAGAACTGAGCTGTCAACCCGACACAAACTTTTGAAGGTTTAATACTAGGGCAAAAGTGAGAAGAACTAAGCTTTTATCCAAGTTCTGATATTATTTCCCTCATCACAAAACTGTCTGTGGTTGTATTTTTGAATTTGAATAGTTCTGCATTTGTGTTGGTAGTGTCGATACTCTATGCCAATTCTGATACCACGATGATGCTAAAAACACTCTTTATTTAGGCAACAGAATGTCATTTTCAACATTAAATCACAGTACTTTCTTTCATATTACCATGTGGCCTTATATCTGTGAAATTTGCTCTCTGCATCTGACCCATCCTTCAATGTCACAGAACCACGCCCAGGGAACCATCTCCAGATCTTAAGCTAGTTTTGGTCAGGACCACCTTAACTCGAGGATTGTACTTATTTTGCATGTTTTGGGTTCATGAGGGAACATGCAAACTCTCTAAACCTTCTTGTTGTAAGGGGAGAGTCCTATCCATCTCTTGAGACGTCATCTGCGTTAATCCAGAAGTACTCATTACTCAATGAGATCATTTCAGAGCTCTTCACTACCATACAGCGAACAAATTCAATGCTAGCAGCTACTATTTTTGCCTGACTCAAACAGCTTGACTCAACTTCCTTCTAACAAATAATAATAATGCATAGGTCTTATATAATACATTTCCAGACACGCAGATCTTTTCATTGTATTTGACCAAAATGTGTCTTGCCCTGTGCAGATATATTGTATAAGCAGCTTTTGAGGTCAAAATAAGTCCAATGTGTACCGTAGTGTTTTATTGTCCAAAAATAAGGAAGTGCACTGTTAGCATGCTAGTTGTTGTTAGCTTTACTCTACTCTAAATAATTAGGATAATTGGAATGTATAAGGTATGAACTAGTTCTGTTTTTTGTTTTTTTTACATTTTTAAGACAGTAAACATCAGGTACAGCGCCTTTAAAAAAACATGTTAAAAGCAAATTGTTCATAATTTAGAACATTTAAAATTTGAAATGGCGTCTTTCCTCGTGACATGTTGGATGAAGAGCTTTTGCAGAAACGACTTGATTCGTCTTGCCATCTTTTCATCCATATGCAAATGCAGCCCCATTAAATTATTACAACAATGAAATGATTCAATTATATCTGACAATTATTTTCTGACAGCGCTTGTGTTCTGCCATCGGGCCCATTCAAGGCGCTCAATTAAAACATATATCACAAAGTCCCGTAGGGAGCTATTTGATTTGAATGCCACCACTCATTTGGACAGATATAACAAACCCCCGGCCACTTCGGGACTCTTATGAAAACTGTCCAGATCTGAGGTCCGGTTTTAGCCTGAGGGAGGATCCGCATCACCCAGAATGACTCCAGTGAAAGCACTTCTACATTTGTGAGACTTTTAGACAGTTTTGCCCCTAGCATCGCTTTCACAATTTAATGACTACAATGAAGTGTGAAGATGTTGTCCTATTTAATAAAAGCTGCACTATGTGACTTTTCTGGTGGAGGGTCAGCTCCCTGCTTGTCTCCATGGTCACAGCTTTGCCTGGAATGTTATATAGTATAGTATTAAACCTAATCTGTCTGCAGAGGTGGAAGGTAAAGTAAAAGTAGTAAAGGACTGTACTTACAGTAAGTAGAATTTTTAGGTATCTGTACTTTACTTAAGTAGTTTTTAATTTTTTTTATTTACTTCACTACATTTGAGAGCAGATATCTGTACTTTCTACTACTACTTCTTTCTACACTACATTTTTTAGCTGGACTGAAAAGTAAAAAGTGCTTTTCATATGATTTGAGGAGTTATTTTGACTGTGTTTGTGGTAACAACCTGACTAAAGTATTCAAGTTCAAGCTGTGGCTTTGAGCAAAAAAAAATAAATACACAAAATTCATAAGAAAAAATTAAGAAATGGATTCATATTGTTGTTGTTGACCAAAATATGTGTCATTTTTTATTAATATCACTACATTTACACTTGTGGGAAATACTTTTACTTTTTACTCTTAAAGTACACTTTTAAATGGCTACTTAAATATTTTTACTCAAGTAGATTTTTACATGTGATCCTTTTACTTTTACTTGAGTAAATTTTTACCTCTATATCTGTACTTTTACTTAAGTAACAACATTGAGTACTTTATCCACCACTGTCTGTCTGGCATTTAATACATTTGTTTTTGTTTCGTGTTTCTTGCTCAAAAATATCTTTAAAATAAACTTTTACTGTAAGTGGGGTCTTATTGCAATGCATAGGACCTGTGAATCCAACTTCTGGCATGACCTACTTATCTCCGTGACGATAGATACGTTTAATGCCATACTGTGGAACATTCCAGGCAAAGCAACGATATCTCCATGGAGACAAGCAGGTGGCATACCATCCTCCAGAAAAATCACATAGGGCAGCTTTTAATTTTACCTTTTAATTTTACAAAATAATAGAATGTTGTTAGAATCAGAACTAAGAAAATGTCACTTTTGGTTTGGACTTGCAGTGATTGCTGTTATGCTCAGGTCAAATTTAACACTTTGCTAAAACTAATAATTACTCGCCCTCTATATTTTGCTGGAAATTTTGTAACAGTTAGGATAGGCTAAGATTAAAGAGCTAGAGTTTAATTACAGTTGGTGATTTTTGTTCATTTTTTCCCTATGAAAACTAATATTGACTCCATGAACATAAGCAAGACATAAAGTAATTGCCCCGAAGTTCAAACTCCAAACCACGTTTTTACTAACCAAGGATTTTGTTGTAGACCTTGCCATTAAGAAGACCAAAGCTGATCATTGACGAATTGAAACTATTGCATCTCGATTCAATTAAAATGTTATTAATTTGACAACCTTAAGTTTTGTATACAAGTTTTAATATTTAGTATCTATTTAAGGTCCTATATTACGCAAAATTGACTCTTGTGAGTTTTAATCCATTTTGAAATGCTGTTACCTCATCAAAAACATACCCAAGTTGTGTTTTGTTTCATTCACACATGTTTGAGTAATCTTGCAATTTTAGGTTGTCTATATCCTCAAGGCTCGAAATACACTGTTCCACCTTGTGATGTCATGAAGCAATAATTTTCAAGTTAACAGCTATGTTTTACCTTTTGTTCAGTAGAGATTTACAATTCCAGGGCTGAATTTATCCAAATTATTCTAGTGAAGGTATATGGAGTTTAAAAACGCAGTGGAGAACTTCCTGTGTTACCCCATGACATCACAAGATGGATAGAGTGTTTTCTGTTTGAAAGAAGAACTCAGCCTAAATATGCAGGGTTTGTGTGTTAAACACGTGTGAATGAAACAAAGCACAACTCCAGGTATGTTTGTGATGACGAAACAACGTTTCAGAACAGATCAGAAAATAGTGTAATATGGGCCCTTGTTCTTGAGAAGGTGATACGGGCCCAAACAGGAGTGCAAAGGAGAGAGGGAGTGAGAGAGAGTGGAGAGTCACCTTGAGGTTCTTGACGGCCACCGCGGGGTCAGTGAGGAAGCTCTGTCGGACGCTTATCTCG